>JASVEL010010171.1:0-202032 GCA_032618575.1 Nicotiana noctiflora
GTTTCGTTTGGCGTATATTAATATCGTATGGAAACTACAGTAAGAAGAGCAATAGTATTTGTGAAAACGTTAGAGATATGTATGGATATTTCTTAGGAATAACGCTAGAGATCTTTATGAATTTATTAGGAAAGTATGGAATATTACGAGGCATGCAGAGAATTGAGAATGGACTTACTTGTAAATATTAAGAACCTGTAGAATAATTATTATTTACATACTTCCCTAGGTGATTGGTATAAATAGGGGGCGTTCGTTTGTAATTAAACCGACGCGAGAAACGATTCAAGTTCCATACAATGCGAAGCTGGCTTTAAAAGTTACTGCTTGTGTTCGCGCTTCCGTTATATGATGCCTGGTATAGTAAGCGGGCGCCGGCCGCAACGAACGTGAGCGAAGTTGTTCGAGTTGTGAGAGAGGTTGTCGAAGTGCGCGCGCGTGGTGTAGTTAGCGGGGCGTGGCCGCATGCGATATCGAGACGAAGGTTTCAGCTGGGGAATGGCGAACGACGGAGAGAGTGCCGTTATGACACGACGTGCGTCGGGATGCTGGCACGCGCGAACGCGGCCGAGGTGGAAAAAGAGGAATGCCGCCGACCCGAGCCGGGATGTGCCGCCGAGGGTTGTGTCGAACAAGGGCACGTCACGAGAATCGTCGCATTTGAGGCGAGCGAGGATGAGTAGAGGTCGCGCGACCGTCTCGCTCGGTAAAGAGTCGGTGATGAAGATGAACGCGTGGATGGATGCCGTGGAGATCCTTGGCCAACACTTGGGGAAGGTGGAAGGCACCCTTAGCGTTCTCGAGGCACACTCTTGAAGAGATTGAGAGTATCAGAAATGGCTTGGAGGGACGTACACGCGAGGCGAGATGGGCCAAAGGCGACCGTCGGCTGCACTTGGAGGTGTAGACTTCGTGGAGGCTTTGGGTATCTCCATCGATGCTGTGAGGCGAAGATAGATTCGGCTCGAGGAGCTTGTCGATGCTTTGGCGTGGCCGAGGGTAGCCGGCACGATGTAGGTGGTAACGAGAGAGACGAGGTCGATGCTCGAGCCGCGAGGTGTTCGAAGGTGTTCGTGATCTTTCGAAAGTGGAGAATTTCCTTTTGACAGCTAGGAGAACTGCCGAGCGCGACAAAGTGAGGGACGACGAGGCAAAAATCAGCACTGCGGTATTGTACCTCTCAGAGACTGCCATGCTTTGGTGGAGAAGGAAAATGTCGGACGTGGATAAAGGTCTATGTACTATTAGCACATGGGATCAATTCAAAGCCGAGTTCAAGCGACAATTCTTTCCAAACAATGTCTTGTACGAGGCAAGGCGCAAACTTAGGGAATTGAAGCAAACAGGGAGCATACGTAACTATGTCAAGGAGTTCACTACCCTTATCCCCAATCTAACCAATGATGACTTGTTGTTCCACTTCATGGACGGGTTGCAAAATTGGGCTAAACAGGAGTTACAACGCCGGCAAGTCACCGATATAGACCAAGCCATAGTAGAGGCCGAATCATTGATGGATTTCAGGCATGAGAAGCATGACAAAGGCAATGGCAAAGAGTCAAAAGTTAACAATGTCAAAGGCGGGGGAGTTCGTGGCAAAGGAAAGGAGATACATCAACAATACTCCAAGACTCAAGATTCCAAAAAGTCGAGTGGTCGTCAAGGCTACGCCGAGAAGAAGGCACAGGCCGAGAAGAAGGGATGCTACATATGCGGAGGGCCACATGGCTTTAGGAATTGTCCCGACCTAAAGAGCCTCAGCGCCATAGTCCGTGAACGAAAGGAGCAGCCGCAAGGAGAGAGTTCGGGAACTGCACAGTTGGGTATGATCGGATTATGTGGTGCCGTCACAAAGCAAGCTATCCAACCTACAGAGTGGCAATTAGTACGTGGATCTAACCATCAACAACAAGCTCGCTCGTGCAATGGTGGATACTGGAGCAACTCACAACTTCGTGACTGAGGCTGCCGCAAAGAGACTAGAATTGAAGCTTGCCCCAACCAACTCTCGCGTCAAGACCGTGAATGCCGAGGTACAAAATGCTCGCGGGGTAGCTAATGGAGTAGGTATCAAATTGGGAGCTTGGAAAGGTACGACAAACTTTACCGTAACTGTAGATGCGTGATTTTGCCCTCCCCGAGATTTTTTATATTTTTAGCGTAAAATATTTAGTTTAGTTTTAATATAGCAATTTTAGCTAAATTTGACTCTTTTACTTTATTTTTACCTTAAAATGAAAAATAACAAAAATATAGTTTTATTAATGTTTTGTAGTCATTTTAAACTTGAAAAATACAAAAATAGTACTTTATATTTTTATCTTTTTATAAAAACGAAAATAATAAAAAATAGTTTCATTAATATTTTGTGGTTATTTTAAACTTGAAAAATATAAAGAAAATAGTTTTATTTTAATTATGAGTATTATAGTTATTTTGATTACCTAGGATTAATTAAATAACACCATTCTCAGTTCCGGGCAAAGAATAATATTCGGGTTCAAACTACCCGGTTTTATAATTTTCGGACTTAGCCCGTAATAGTCCGAGTCCGCACATGGGGAACACGGACAAAATACAACCATAACCCATGTGAGCCCCCATTTTGGTCTTGACATTTCACATGCACACTACAAAAACAAAAAAATGAGACAAAGAGAAAAGACAAAAAGACTACAATTAAAAATCAAAAAGAGAAAGAAAGAATGAAAAGATAAAGAAGACACAAAGAAAAGAAAATACAATTTAAAAAGGAGACTAACGGTTGAGGCTTCATCTTTTGAAAAGGAAAGAAACATAAAAAAACATTTTATATACATACTCACACCCACGATAAAAAGGAAAGAAAAAACATATAGAGAGATAGAGGCCACTGTTGAGGTTCTTTTTTTTTTTTTGGGTGAAGAAGACTTCTTCTCCTTCATTATCTCAAGAGGAGAAAATCAAAAACCTTACACACACCAAGTCGACCAGCAGCTCCAACCTCCAGTCGTCACTGTCCAAACGACCACCATTACAGCCGCTACCCACCACCCATTTCCGTCGATCACCCTATTCGAATGACCACCATTTTCGTCTACCAACATTTTCATCGCCGCTGCTCGGTCGTCTTATTCCTCATTCCAGCTGAACAATCTCGCCAATTTGAAGAACAAATCCTCCAAAAACACTCTATAAAAACCAGTGCCGGATCGCCCGAAACAGTGGCTGTTCTCATGTCTAAATTCGATTTTCCGGCGAAGCTTCTGTTCGTACTTGTCCGTTGTTTGGTTGTCTTCAGATTTTGACGCGTAAAGCCATCAACATTCAGAGTGACATCTTAAGCTCACTGGTCAGTTCAGCTCCATTTGAGGTCGCCGGTCGTGGTTCCTACGTGGTTGATTTCGTTGTCCGGGTAGGTCTCTATCGCAAATATGGTTGTCATTTAACCAGAGGTTCCGTTCCTCTCTTCTTTAATTTTGCTATTTTTGCATTCATGGTATTTTACTAATATTTTGTCAATTTCAATATGTGAAGGTGTTAAGTTGAGATGATGTTCTTATCACTATGTGGTTGCATTTAGTTTTAAAGGTTTACTTCCAACTAAAATAATTAAAAGTTAGTGACGTACATGCCATTTGTCATATTTTTGTGAAAATGATGAAGAATATACATTTGTTTTCACACTTTTGCCTTTGCTTGTTTATTAAATTGTTCCAGTTAAATGTTTTTTGCTAGAAAGTAGTATTCCTATAACTTGCAAAAGTTCACCAAACTTTGCAAACTCAGTAGAAATGGACGATGTAATTGCTTTAGTTTACCAGATAGAATGGTTTGAGAATTGTGGATGAGACTACTGGGATTTAGAAAATCATTATAGATGATGCTTTTAGCTAAACATCCATTTCCTTTGGCACTGTGTAATGACCAAGCTTGGGGAAAAAGATGGTAATAATAATATTAATAAAAGCGGTTAAAGGTTAAGATTTGCACATAAGTTAAAGCATGTTATAAATCAGATAAATAAGCCAAATATGACAGTTGAGCGACCGTGCTAGAACCACGGAACTCGGGAATGCCTAACACCTTCTCCCGGGTTAACAGAATTCCTTATCCGGATTTCTGGTTCGCGGACTATTAAATAGAGTCAAACATTTCCTCAATTCGGGATTCAAACCGGTGACTTGGGACACCATAAATCTCCCAAGTGGCGACTCCGAATCTCTCAATAAATGAATCCCGTTTTGGTTGTCCTTTAATAGGAAAAACTCTCTTTTATATATCGCGCCCTCAAGAGGCGCGCCAAAAGGAGGTGTGACAGCTCTGGCGACTCCACTTGGGAGAACTAACCCAGAACTGATTTGTTAAATTGTTGTTTTTGTCTATATCTGATTTTATTATATGTTTAATTAATGTGCTATATGTCTACCGCTTTGATACTAGTTGCACTGTATATACAAACTGCTATATGTTTACCGCTTTGATACTATCTGAACTGTATATACAAACTGCGCCGAGTCCTTTCTTTCTCTCACCCCCGGGGATGTGCTCACTGGTTGAGACTCCCTATTCCGTTAGTGTCCTACCCCGAAATAATAAAGAGGCTCGGAAAGTTTCTAAGCCGGTTGGCCTTTTGGTTCCCGGAAAGGAGCTCCTTCCTCAGCCCGAGTTGTCCGCTTGGGTACACAGTCTAGATCACATACCGAGGTTCTGAGCTTAGAATAACATGACTTCATGCCGGATCCCTAGTAGGAAACGCTTATTTGCATCACGTTGCATTTGACTTAGGGGACTCAACACAGGGGTTGGGTCCGTCTAGGACAGGTGACCCGGTAATCAAAGACCGAGCATATTATATGTTGCATTTATTTATCATGTAATATTATGATGATTGGTTAAATTCCTGAAAACAAAAAAAAGAATATAGAATTTTGGAATAGAAAAATATCAAAAAATATTGACGAAATGCTGTCGAAAATTTGAAAATTTGAAAAATAGGAAGAGCAATTTTGTTGAAATAATTGGTCATAAAATAATCTGACCGAACTACGTAGGTTTGATTCTCGCCATTAGGTGGGATACGTAGGCAACCCTCATCGGGTCCAACCACCCCTTCAAAAAATAAAAATAAAATGTCGAAGTTTTAGTTTTCAATAAAATCAAAGTAACGCTGTTTTTGAAAATAGCTGAATGTTCCGAAAGGACACCGATAGGCCGTTTTTGCAAAAATAGCCACTTTGAAGTCTTTTCTTTTTCTTTTTGAATAATAGCCTTGAAATATTCCATGTGGAAATGTTGAAAGGTCGTGGCCTCAAAATAAAGTTTGGGTTACCACCCTTTTTTTTAAAAAAAAAAAATTAAAAAAAATGTGTGTTTAATTTCGTCAATAAAATCAAAGTGACGCCATTTTTGGAAATAGCCGAATGTTCCGAAAGGACGACGGAAGGCTGTTTTTGCAAAAATAGCCACTTTGAGTCATTTTAGATAATTTACGAGCATAGCCTTGAAATATTCTTTGTGGAAATGTCGCAAGGCCATAGCCGCAAAATCAAGTTCGGGTTCACACCCCTTTTGCAGAAATAAAAAAAAATGTGTCAAATTTTTGATTTTATTATAAATAAATCGGGTGATGCTATTCTTGTTTAAAATAAGCTGAATGTTTCCCAAAAGGACGCCAGAAGGATATTTTTGCAAGAATAGCCACTTTGAGTCTTTGTAAATAATTTTTGGGCACAACTTTGAAATATTCCATCGTGGAAATATTGAAAGGCCGTATCCGCAAAATTAAGTTTGAGTCATCACTCAACTTTGCAAAAAAAAAAAACAACATATGGTTTCGCTGAAATGGCCACATTTGGCATTTAAACTTTCTCAGTCTTGTGTTGGCCTGTGTCGGGGATGAACGATGCCCCATGGGCCCTAAGATGAAAAATTTTGAATTTGTAGTCTCTTAAATAAATATTTGCAAAAATAGCCGTTTTGTCAAATAAGTCATTACATGGCCAATTTTGTAAAAATAGTCAATTGACATTAGAAACTCTTCAGTCTTGTGTTGGCTTATGGCAATGCCGAACGATGCCCCCATGAGCCACAGGAGGAAATATTTTTTTAAGTTTATCTTTTTTATTAAATAAATTATGCAAAAATAGCCATTTTTGCCAAATAAGCCATTACATGGCTAATTTTGTAGAAAGAGTCATAATTGGCGCTAAAAATATTCTTATTCTTGCAGAAATCTCTGGCACAAGGTGTGAAATTTTTTTATCAGAGTTTGTAGTTGGAGTCGGCTTTTACAAATTTTCTTCAAAAAAAAAAAATCAAATAAACGTCTCTTTATTTCTTGCATTAATTTGCAAGAACTACGCTCGGTCCGATTCATACGGGGTCATGATACGTAGGCAATCTATAAAATAAAAAATAAAATAAAAAAATAAAATAAAAAAATAAAAAAAATAAAAAAATTGATAAGGACTGTCTGAGTCCATTCTAACATGTTTTGTCTTGAATTGTAAAGTAAGTAGAAGGTGGTTGGTTTGTGACAAGCGGACAACGCAAGATCCCCAAAAGATGGTACAGGAGGAAATAACCCAAAGATTGAAAAGCTTAGAACAGCGGTTGGAAAACACGCACGGGTTGGCGGGTCAAAAGAGTGTTGCTTTCAAAGATCTATGCTTGTTTCCCGATGTCCACTTGCCACCTGGTTTCAAGATTCCCAAATTTGAAAAGTACGATGGACATGGACATCCCATAGCCCATTTGAAAAGGTATTGCAATCAACTAAGGAGTCTGGGAAGAAATGAAGAATTGTTAATAGCTTACTTTGGGGAAAGCCTTACAGGAGTAGCCTCTGAATGGTTTTGGGATCAAGATGCATCTCGCTGAAATGTCTGGAACGACATGGCACAGGCCTTTGTCAAACAATTCCAATACAACATCGACATTGCCCCGGACCGCATTTTCCTTTCAAATCTGAAGAAGAAATCAAGTGAAAGTTTCAGGGAATATGCCCTTAAATGGAGAAAGCAAGCGGCTCGTGCTGAGCCACCCATGGATGACCATGAGTTAATCACTGTCTTCCTTCAGGCTCAAGAGCCGGATTATTTTCAGAACATGATGTCCGCGGTTGGTCAATCCTTCTTGGATGTAATCAAAATGGGAGAAATGGTAGAGAACGGTCTTAAGACAGGCAGAATTATAAGTCAAGCGGCTCTCAAGGCTGCAGCTCAGGCTATCCAATTTGAATCTAGTGACACGAATGAGAGGGATGAAGAAGTCATGATGATATCAGGGTCAAGAAAAGGTTCCAGAAGAGCACCTCGACGGTATGCGATGTCTCGACGGGTTTTCCATAACTCCCCTGAGCATTACTATCCACCTCCAAACCCACCATACTCAGTTGATCCACCCCAGTATGTTATTCAGCCATCAAATCATCCAAGAAAGCGAGCACGGGCATCACAAAATCTCTACCAGCCTCTGCAAAATTTCCAAATACCTTATAACCTACCTCCAAACCAAGGGTATAGAAGGGAACCGAAGTAGAAGGATAATTTCACACCAATAGAAGTTTCCTATGCAAGCTTATTTGAGAAGTTAAAGCAACAGGACATGATTGCACCCATCCCTCCAAATCATGTGGACCCACGTGCAATTATCTTTGACCCATCTAAAAGGTGTGAATACCATTCCCATGCCCAGGGGCACAACATGGAAAGTTGTCCGGATTTGAAAAAGGAAATAGAAAGGATGATCCAAGAAAGATTGATTGTGATTCATAACAGTGACACCCAGAATATCGCACTGAATCCGTTACCTGCACATGATGATACACACTTTCTGGCGGTGATGCCTGGTGACAGGGAATATGAGAATCCACTCGGGAATTTACCGACTTAAATGAGAGAAGGCCATAGTGGTTCTGATAATCAAATTCGTGGCTAAATGTCAGACTTATCAATTGGAGAGTCATTTGTGGTGGCTTATTTTGTTATCATTTCTATTTGTCCGAGTTATTTCAGAATGGTAATCCGAATGTTGTTTTGTAGCTCAAACTTTTATCCTTGTATTTTTCTTTTGATCATAGTGTCTCATCTAAAGGGGTCTAGGTTCGTTCTAAGGGTTGTAACCCCAATTTTGTTTTTTGGTTGTTCGAGTCATTGTTTTATCGGTTACTGCAATGACCTATTTTTTCTAGACATTTTCTGTTATTTAGTCCTCTCCTTCCTATAGTTCTTTTTCTGCTAGCTCTAGTGACATGACGTGCGCGCATAGTTCTGGCTTGATCTTAAAAGTTAATCACAAAACCTCTTCGAGATATTTAAATGAAATAAGAAAGGTTTGAGATTATTCGAAACCCGAGTCATGAGAAACTGGGGCAAGTAAAAGAAAACCTTTAAAGGCAAGCTGCCAAAATTGACATGGGGTCGTTCATAATAATGAAAATGAGAGTGTTGCCCAACAGTGCTTTAAAGATATGACGAATATTAATTGTGTTGTTTATACTTGGCATGTTTTGAAGATTGGAATGACGAAGGCATTTTGTTCTGCTATCCAAATACTTTATCCATCGTCAACCCTTTGAGCCTTATTTTAAATTCTTTCATACCCCTCCTTCGGAATTAGTTGCAAAGACTAGAAACACAAGTTTGAAAGGCAAGAGAACAAAGGGATAAAGAAAAAAGTAAAGGAAAAGAAAACAACAAAAAGAGATAAAGAAAAGAAAAAGAAAAATGTGTGAAAATAAGAAACTTGAAAAAGAGGAATTGGGAACTACGTTTGACCTGATTCCTTAAAGAGGATACGTAGGCGCTTCACAGCTCGGTCATAGTGTAAATAAAGAAATAAAAATCCCCAAGCTAGAAACTGGGGCAACAAAAGTTGTGTTTATAAAGGAAGATGTAGACTCCGAAGGTTGTAATTTTAAACCCATTTTGTTTTGTTTCGAGCCTTTAATACCATTTCTTTCTAGCCTTATCCAAATCCACATTACGGTCCAAAGAAAGACCTTTTGACCAATCTTTAAAAGAGGCCAAGTCAGGCAAATGAGAGAAGTCTTATCAGAACATAACACTCTGATTCCCATCGGAAAAGACTCGGATCTGCAGCAGAAGAAATATGAGAGAATCTTAGCGGTAGCACCACCAATCCCCAGCGGAAAAGTAACACAAATGAGAGAGTCTTAGCGGTGAAAACCTTCACAGGCACCATAAGGCGATGAAAGTTGAGAGAAAAACCGAAATGAGAGAGGCTTGGTAGTGAAAACCCCTCAGGCACTACAAGTCGAACGAAGATTGGAAACGAGATAGGAAAGCCCCAGGAGAAGATTACAAAAGGCGGTTTAACAACGGAGGATAGGCTATATGTGCATGTCTTGTCCATTAGAGTTGGTATCCACGTTTGATAGGTTTATTTAATAATTTTTCTTTTTTAGAGAGTCATCCTCGTTTTTGTCTTTTATTCTGTTTCCTTTTATCTTTCTCCTTTCATAAAGAATTCCCCAAAAGAATCCCATTGGAGAGAAAATACAAGTCAAGGCAATAATAAGAATGCTTTCAATTATGCAAGACGGAATTTGATTGGTACACCCAAGTGGTATAAGTGAGGAGGGATTAAGCGCAAAGCCAGTGTCCAGAAGGATATTCCCCAGCAATAGAAAAATGACAAAGGGATGGATCTGTGTCAATAAGGATGTCTCAACGAAGGTTAATGACCTCAAGGCCAAGGCCAATGAGACTCAAAGGTCAGGGAAATGCTCGTTCCTTAGATATGCCACAAAAGAAGGGGAGACACCCCCAGCAGAAAGGGTATTTCCAGTGACAAGGATGAACAAAGAAAATGGTTCACCAGTAAAACATGCAAGGTCTTCACGAAGGGTCACTATCATAGGAATTCGGGTGGTCAGTGGAAAACCACATAGAAAGGTTCGCTAATAAAGAGTCGTCAAGGAAGGCGGGGAAGAAAGAAAGGAGAAAGCTATCCCCAGCATGAATATCATCAAATAATAACATCCCCAGCAAGTTCTGATAATGAAACGCAGAGCAGGGAAAGAGGAGGAGAACCATCCCCAGCAAGAGCACCACAACCAGCCACCACATTTTAAAACTAACCAATTTTTCTTTGATTTGAAACAGGAAGAAGAGGGGTTGTTGGCAGAAAGCATGCCACGAAGAAGATTCTCAAACTGGGGCAGAAAATTTTCTCCCGTTGCGAAAATTTTGTCGAAACCAAATACCTAGTTGGGGAAAGAAGCCAGATAACGCAAGGAAATGATCTTTGAACCCAATTATCCCCAGCAGCTTTGAAAGAAAGAAAACTACAAGTTGTGATAGAGGAAATTATACCCCCAGCAGACAGGACAAAACGAGGAAGCTTGCGTTCAGAAAGGCAAGAAGCCGGTATCATCCCCAGTAGTTCTCGAAAAAATGAAACACTAATTTCAAGATTTCCCCGGCAGCATTATATCCTAAAAGTTTTTCAAAGGAGCAAAGCGCAAATCTCGAAGGAGGTTTGGAAAGAGGAAAAAGGAAAAGGGATCCCCGACAGGACAATCCTCAGCTAATGACATTTCAATCCCCAGCGATCCCGGGAGAGAATAAAAGGTCTTGAAGGAAGTAGAAAAGGAGGAAATAGAGAAGATTTTCCCAGCAGCATTATCCCCAGCAGGTAAGTAAACAATTCCAAAGATATCCCCAGCAGTCAAGGGAAAAATGAGATAGAGTTAGTGAGTTGATGTTGAAGTCAGGGAGCCCGCCTGAAGAATAGAGTGGCGATTTAGTTTTGAAGTTGTAGTTGAAGTGAGGGAGCCCGCTTGAAGAATAGAGTGGCGATTTAGTTTTAAAGTTGTGGTTGAAGTCAGGGAGCCCGCCTGAAGAATGGAGTGGCGATTTAGTTTTGAAGTTATAGTTGAAGTCAGAGATCCCGCCTGAAGAATGGAGTGGCGATTTAGTTTTAAGTTGTAGTTGAAGTCAGGGAGTCCGCCTGAAGAATGGAGTGGCGATTTAGTTTTTGAAGTTATAGTTAAAGATAATTTAATAGGAAGTGAAAAACAACAATTAGAGGTTTTAGATGAAAGCAACAAGAAGAAGGAAGCAACAATTGGAAGATTTCAAGTACCCACTTGAAGAATGGAGTGGCAATTTATTTTCGAAGTTTGTTGTTGAAGTCTAGGAGCCCGCCTGAAGAATGGAGTGGCGATTTAGTTTTGAGTTGTAGTTGAAGTCAGGGAGCCCGCCTGAAGAATGGAGTGGCGATTTAGTTTTTGAAGTTATAGTTAAAGATAATTTAATAGGAAGTGAAAAACAACAATTAGAGCTTTTAGATGAAAGCAACAAGAAGAAGGAAGCAACAATTGGAAGATTTCAAGTAAGGCATCAATTTAGAGCTAGTATGAGGAATTATCTCCTAGCGTCAAAGTCTTAGTCTGATGAATCTTTCTCCTAAGACATCAAAATCTCAGTCTGATGAATCTTTCTCCTGAGATCACAACAATTTAGAGCTAGTCTGAGGAATTATCTCCTAGCGTCAAAGTCTTAGTCTGATGAATCTTTCTCCTAAGACATCAAAATCTCAGTCTGATGAATCTTTCTCCTGAGATCACAACAATTTAGACCTAGTCTGAGGAATTATCTCCTAGCGTCAAAATCTTAGTCTGATGAATCTTTCTCCTAAGACGTCAAAATCTTAGTCTGATGAATCTTTCTCCTAAGATATCAAAATCTCAGTCTGATGAATCTTTCTCCTGAGATCACAACAATTTAGACCTAGTCTGAGGAATTATCTCCTAGCGTCAAAATCTCAGTCTGATGAATCTTTCTCTCGAGATCACGACAATTTAGACCTTAGTACGAGGAATTATCTCCTAGCGTCAAAATCTTGGTACGATGAATCTTTCTCCTAAGATATCAAAATCTTAGTTAGATGAATTTTTTTTCTGAGATGGTAATCATTCGATCTATATATTTCAAGTTTTGGTAATCAGGTGCCCACTTGAAGAATGGAGTGGCAATTTATTTTCGAAGTTTGTTGTTGAAGTCAGGTGCCCGACTGAAGAATGGAATGGCAATTTATGATTAGAGTTTGTCGTTAAAGTTAGAAGCCCGCCAGAAAGCAGAACGCCGTCTCAGTTTCCAAGATTTGATAAGGATAGTGAACAATCGAAAAGTGACAGAGTGTAACGGAAATCCCCAGCATGAATCGGAAGGAAGGCAACAAGGATCAGAAAAGATAGATTCAGACTTCGAAGGAGAATAGTTCGAAGATCACAAGTAAGGGAATTCACTTCGGAGTGCAATGCAAGTTAGCAACAAAAGAAGCTTGCGACCAGAATGCGAGTCAACAGTCCGAGATGATCAACAGAAGTTAGTCACAATGAAAAAAAAGGCAAGGAGTTAATCCAAGTGCAGAAGTTGATGAAAGATGTGGTGTGCTCAAGACATGGCCGAGGTCACAAGCACTGCATACCTGGTCTTGATCCGAAAAGCAGCACCTACAACTAGCAAGTATCAAGGTTCAAATTTAGAGTCCGCATGAAGCACCAACCAATACTCAAGATCAAGCTTCAGAAGACTTATAGATAGGAATCTTGTAACTAGTAGCTGATAGGCTTAGTTAGTCTTTCTCATGTTTTGATTTTTGATGTAATAGCAGGACCACGGACCGGAACTTCGATGGAACGGAACCTCGACGGAACGACACCTCGACTGGCTCTCCACCTCGGTTACTCCATATTCTTACTCACTTCTGAACTACACGTGGCCTGATTCCTTTATAGCCAAGGATATGTAGGCAGCTCAGATACAAGGGCTCGGTCACATCCTCTTCTTTTAGTTTAGTCTCTCTGAATAAGGGTCGGGTCAAAACACTTGTCTAGTCGTTCTTTGTCTGAAAACTCTTTGTGTTTTCAGTCAAAGAGGGGCAGCTGTAGATGCGTGATTTTGCCCCTACCCGAGATTTTTTTATATTTTTAGCGTAAAATATTTAGTTTAGTTTTAATATAGCTATTTTAGCTAAATTTGACTCTTTTACTTTATTTTTACCTTAAAATGAAAAATAACAAAAATATAGTTTTATTAATGTTTCGTAGTCATTTTAAACTTGAAAAATACAAAAATAGTACTTTATATTTTTATCTTTTTATAAAAACGAAAATAATAAAAAATAGTTTCATTAATATTTTGTAGTTATTTTAAACTTGAAAAATATAAAAAAAATAGTTTTATTTTAATTATGAGTATTATAGTTATTTTGATTACCTAGGATTAATTAAATAACACCATTCTCGGTTCCGGGCGAAGAATAATATTCGGGTTCAAACTATCCGGTTTTATAATTTTCGGACCTAGTCCGTAATAATCCGAGTCCACCACACGGGGAACACGGACAAAAATAACTCATATAACACACATGACACACACTACACTAAGGGGGACAATACATAATGGGATGGGGGAATAAGAAGAAAAAGGACAAAAGGAAAAAGACAAAGGAAAGAAGACAAAAGGAAAAAGACAAAATTGAAAAGAGAAGAGATATAAAGAGGGGGACAATGGAAAGGGGGCACTCACGTGAAAGGGGGGGGGATTTTTTTTTAAAAAGAAAAAAAAGAAAAGGAAAAAAGACAAAAAAAGATAAAGAGAGGACAGTGCATGATTCTTTAACGGAGGGGAGTAAAAACATATAGAGATATAGAGGCCACTGTTGAGGGTTTTCTTTTTTTGGGGTGAAGAAGACTTCTTCTCCTTCATTATCTCAAGAGGAGAAAATCAAAAACCTTACACACACCAAGTCGACCAGCAGCTCCAACCTCCAGTCGTCACTGTCCAAACGACCACCATTACAACCGCTACCCACCACCCATTTCCGTCGATCACCCTATTCGAACGACCACCATTTCCGTCTACCAACATTTTCATCGCCGCTGCTCGGTCGTCTTATTCCTCATTCCAGCTGAACAATCTCGCCAATTTGAAGAACAAATGCTCCAAAAAAAACTCTATAAAAACCAGTGCCGGATCGCCCGAAACAGTGGCTGTTCTCATGTCTAAATTTGATTTTCCGGCGAAGCTTCTGTTCGTACTTGTCCGTTGTTTGGTTGTCTTCAGATTTTGACGCGTAAAGCCATCAACATTCAGAGTGACATCTTAAGCTCACTGGTCAGTTCAGCTCCATTTGAGGTCGCCGGTCGTGGTTCCTACGTGGTTGATTTCGTTGTCCGGGTAGGTCTCTATCGCAAATATGGTTGACATTTAACCAGAGGTTCCGTTCCTCTCTTCTTTAATTTTGCTATTTTTGCATTCATGGTATTTTACTAATATTTTGTCAATTTCAATATGTGAAGGTGTTAAGTTGAGATTATGTTCTTATCACTATGTGGTTGCATTTAGTTTTAAAGGTTTACTTCCAACTAAAATAATTAAAAGTTAGTGACGTACATGCCATTTGTCATATTTTTGTGGAAACGATGAAGAATATACATTTGTCTTCACACTTTTGCCTCTGCTTGTTTATTAAATTGTTCTAGTTAAATGTTTTTTGCTAGAAAGTAGTATTCCTATAACTTGCAAAAGTTCACCAAACTTTGCAAACTCAGTAGAAATGGACGATGTAATTGCTTTAGTTTACCAGAGAGAATGGTTTGAGAATTGTGGATGAGACTACTGGGATTTAGAAAATCATTATAGATGATGCTTTTAGCTAAACATCCATTTCCTGTGGCACTGTGTAATGACCAAGCTTGCGGAAAAAGATGGTAATAATAATATTAATAAAAGCGGTTAAAGGTTAAGATTTGCACATAAGTTAAAGCATGTTATAAATCAGATAAATAAGCCGAATATGACAGTTGAGCGACCGTGCTAGAACCACGGAACTCGGGAATGCCTAACACCTTCTCCCGAGTTAACAGAATTCCTTATCCGGATTTTTGGTTCGCGGACCATTAAATAGAGTCAAACCTTTCCTCAATTCGGGATTCGAACCGGTGACTTGGGACACCATAAATCTCCCAAGTGGCGACTCCTAATCTCTCAATAAATGAATCCCGTTTTGGTTTTCCTTTAATAGGAAAAACTCTCTTTTATATATCTCGCCCTCAAGAGGCGCGCCAAAAGGAGGTGTGACAGTAACTGCTATGGATATATTTGACATCATACTGGGGCAAGAGTTCTTTAGACATTGTCATACTTTGATCGACCCTACCTCCAATGTCTTTTCGTTATAGAGCGAGAAGGAGCTTGCATGGAACCTACAATGACTATGCCACACGGACAATTCCAAGCACAAATCTCAGCTATGCAGATTGTAAAGGGGATCAAGAAAGGGGAGCCAACGTTCGTGGCAACTATTGCAAGTATGGAGGAAGACGAGAGTTTTCAAGAGACATTGCCGCCTTGCATAGAGAAGCTGCTTGAGGAAAACAAAGATGTCATGCCTAAGGAGTTGCCTAAGCACTTGCCGCTTAGGCGAGAGGTGGATCACAAGATTGAGTTGGAACCAGGGACTAAACCACCTGCATTTTCCCCATATCGTATGGCACCGCCCGAGCTAGAGGAGCTCAGGAAACAATTGAAAGAGTTGCTGGATGCTGGTCACATTCGCCCATCAAAGGCACCTTTCGGCGCACCAGTATTGTTCCAGAAGAAGAAGGATGGATCGTTGCGCTTGTGCATAGACTACCGAGCACTTAATAAGGTTACAGTGAAGAATAAGTACCCGATCCCACTCATTGATGACTTGTTCGATAGACTTGGGCAATCCAAATACTTTACCAAGGTGGATCTTCGAAAGGGCTACTACCAGGTTCGCATTGCTGAAGGGGATGAGCCAAAGACAACATGTGTGACAAGATATGGAGCCTTTGAGTGGTTGGTGATGCCCTTCGGCTTAACCAATGCACCGGCCATATTTTGCACCCTTATGAACAAGATTTTTCATCCCTAGCTTGATCAGTTCATGGTAGTCTACCTAGATGACATAGTCATCTACAGCAACACCTTGGAGGACCACATGGAGCACATAAGGAAAGTTTTCCAAGTCTTGCGGGAGAATGAGCTATACATCAAGAGGGAGAAGTGCGAGTTTGCACAATCAAATGTGCACTTCTTGGGCCATATCATTAGCAATGGCGAGCTACGCATGGACAAGGCTAATGTACGTGCTATCCAGGAATGGGAGGCACCTACAAAGGTAACTGAGTTGAGATCCTTCCTTGGCCTTGTTAACTATTATCGTCGGTTCATCAGTGGCTACTCAGCAAAGGCCGCACCATTGACGGAGTTGCTAAAGAAGAACAATCTGTGGGTTTGGTCGGGGCAATGTCAAAAGGCGTTTGAAGGAAGAACAATCTGTGGGTTTGGTCGGGGCAATGTCAAAAGGCGTTTGAAGGCCTTAAGGCAGCGGTAATAGAGGAGCCAGTCTTGGCATTACCTGACTTTTCCAAGACATTTGAGGTGCACACAGATTCCTCAGACTTCGCTATTGGGGGTGTCCTTATGCGGGATAAGCATCCCATAGCATTTGAGAGCCGCAAGTTAAATGAGACAGAGCGGCGTTACACGGTGAAAGAGAAAGAAATAACTGCAATTGTGCATTGCCTTCGTACATGGAGACATTATCTGCTCGGGTCGAGGTTCGTGGTCAAGACTGACAATGTGGCTACTAGCTACTTTCAGACGCAGAAGAAGCTCACACCAAAACAAGCTAGGTGGCAAGAATTCTTGGTTGAGTTTAATTATATGCTAGAGTACAAGCCGGGCAAAGGTAATGTTGTAGCTGATGCCTTGAGCCGGAAAGCCGAGCTTGCTGCCATCACTTCAACAACTTGGGATATTCGTGAGGCTATAAAAGAAGGCATGCAACATGATCCAGCAGCCAAACAACTTATCGAGTTAGCCAAGCAGGGCAAGACGAGACATTTTTGGGTTGAAGACGGCCTATTACTTACCACGGGTCGGCGAGTTTACGTGCCTAAGTTTGGGGACATCAGACGGCGGATCATAAAGGAGAGTCATGATACAATGTGGGCTGGTCATCCAGGCCAACGTCGCACTAGGGCCTTGGTTGAGTCAGTCTACTATTGGCCACGCATGCGAGATGACATAGAGTGCTATGTGCAGACTTGTCTTGTCTGTCAACAGGACAAGGTTGAACAAAAACAACCCCGAGGGACTTTTTGGAGCCATTACCAATTGCAGAGCGTCCATGGGAGAGCGTGACTATGGACTTTATCACTTGCCTACCGAAGTCCGGCGGTTATGGTACTATTATGGTGGTCGTGGATAGATTTTCCAAATATGCTACCTTCATGCCTGCCTCACCGGGTTGCACAGCTAAGGAAGCCGCCAAGCTATTCTTTAAGAACGTGGTGAAGTATTGGGGCTTACCAAGGCATATCATCAGTGATCGAGACCCCCGCTTCACTGGGAACTTTTGGAGAGAGTTGTTCGACATACTAGGCACGGAACTGCACTTTTCTACTAGTTTCCACCCACAGACGGATGGACAAACGGAACGGGTCAATGCCTTACTAGAATGCTACTTGAGGCATTATGTAAGTGCGCATCAGAAAGATTGGGCAAGGCTCGTAGACATCGCCCAATTCTCTTATAACTTACAGCGGAGTGAGTCCACGGGGCGGACACCATTTGAGCTAGCCACAGACCAACAACCACAAACTCCACATTCATTACCAGCCGCTTTCGAGGGAAAGAGTTTGGGGGCTTATCATATGGCCAAATGATGGGAGGAGCAGCTCGACACTGCTAAGTCCTACTTGGATAAGGCGGCTAAGAAGATGAAGAAGTTTGCGGACCGTAAACGGCGTCCCACAGACTATAGAGTTGGGGACATGGTCATGGTGAAGTTTAACCCAAGGCAGTTCAAGGCACTACGGGGCATGCATCAGAATATGATTCGCAAGTATGAAGGGCCATTTAAAATTGTCGCCAAGGTAGGAAATATCTCATACAAGCTTGACATGCCATCATATCTTAAGATCTACCATGTCTTCCATGCCAGCATGCTTAAGCCATATCATGAAGATAAGGATGATCCGAGTAGGGGCCAATCAAGTTGAGTGCCAATGACTATCACTGCCTCGCATGATCGAGAGATTGAGGCTATCATAGATTACCAAGCCAGGCGAAAACAAGGGCATAAAGCGACCGCTATGTTCCTCGTCCATTGGAAAGGTCAATTACCGGAGGAGGCCACGTGGGAACGATATGAGGATTTGTGGCAATTCAAAGATAAGATTCGAGAGTTTATGCAGCAGCATTGCGCCGCGATCGTCGCAATACTAGGTGGGGGAGAGTGTGATGATCCACCACATCATCATGCCACATAGGCTCCATTTGGCATATATTAATGCCATGTGGAAGCTTACATAAGAAGAAGGCTAGTATTTGTGAGAAGATTCTAGATATGTATGGATATTTTCTTAGGAATAACCTAGATCTTTATGAATTTATTAGGAAAGTCCTTGGAATCTTCTAGGCTTGTAGAGAATTCTAGAGAATGGACTTATTTGTAAATATGAAAGGACTTGTAGAACAATTATTATTTACATACTAGCCCATAGATGATTAGTATAAATAGGGGGCATTCATTTGTAATTCATCAACCAAGAAAACAATTCAAGTTCTCTCTAATACAAAGCTTCCTTTAAAAATTCTCTTGTGTTCTTTCTTCCATTCTCTTAGCGATCTTGAGTATAGTAAAGCTGACTTGGCCTAGCAAGAACGTGAGCAAGTTGTGCAAGATCGTGAGTGAGTTGTCAAGTGCCGCATGTGTACTTAGTTAACAACTAAGGACGTCACAACCAACTATATATATGTGCAGTTGATACGTAAAGAGGGAACAAAATAAGGCTCGTGAGATATAGCGCTATACTTGTATTGGTCAAAATATGACCATAATAGTCAGACATACCAACATCCCATTCAAATAACGGGGCAACAAGGAACAATATGACCCATCCATATCCTGACCTCATGACTACTGTCAGAAGCGAGATGGAGTAAGCCTCAAAGAACGACAGAGGCGGACAAGGTACGGAAAAGCATTGGATCACACATATATTAAGAGGTCCATGACTATAAATAAGGGAGCAAATCCAGGAAAGCCTCTCTCTTGGGGGCCATCCTTCTCTCCTCTGTAATCTTGAAAAAAGAAGAAGAAGAACAAAGCAGTCTCCAAAAAACATGTAGTATGTAATACTTTCTTCTCCACCGATTAATGGGAGATATAATGAAAAATTTCAATAAGATTGGTCGTCTTCATCTCATCTTATATGTTGTTCTTCCAACTAGTATTGGTCTGGAGTTTATTATATGTGACTAGATTTAGCCCATCATTTTCTTTGACTCATTTATTCAAAAAGACTACAATATCTTTTGAGTCAAACAATTTGGCGCCGTCTCTGGGAATTTCTTAGTGAAATTTCCTAGTCTATTCCATATCAAAAACAAAGAACACGATTATCCCTCAAAACGAGTGTTGAGGCAAAGCCCCACCCAAGCATAGCAAAGGCACAACATAGAAAAGGAGAGAGAGCTGAACACGACCACCAAATGAAGGAATAACCCTATCAACCATCAAAAAGCAAGACAAAACAAGCAACGTCGCAAATCAACTCTCACTCACCGATCCATTGGATGGGGTATGGAAAACATCATTTTACCTTTTCTTCTGGTCTCTGCTCAAGTAGGAACGCAAGCACGCGATCTACCAAAGAAATATTCCAATTGAAAAATGGGAAATTACTACACGACAACTGGAATATCGCCCGCCGACGATATCACCGAGCTAAAAGGCAGGAGTCGAGAAAAGAAACTCCAGTGTGCGCACAAAATGTCAACATTTCATACTCTCCGATATTACACTTTCTAATGCAAACAATAGCTAGCGAACTAGGACCCCCCGAAGATACCCGATCCTCCAAAAACTGGGACTGACGACGGGTTAAAATTTCATTAAGATTCGAAATAACACCCTTTAAGGCCAAGGGCCTTCGCCAAAAAGAAGAGTTCGACCTTGATCAAACAACAACGGGTTAACATTTCGATAAGTTCAAAATGACACCCTTTAAGGCCAAAAACCTTCGCCAAAGAGAAGAGTTCGACCTCGATCGAATGACGACAAGTTAACATTTTGTTAAGATTCAAAATAACACCCTCTAAGGCCAAAAGCCTTCACCAAAGAGAAGAGTTCGACCTCGGTCAAATGATGACGAGTTAATATTTCGTTAAGATTCGAAATAACACCCTTTAAGGCCAAGATCCTTCGCAAAAAAAAGGAGTTTGACCTCGATTGAATGAAGACATGTTAACATTTTATTAAGTTTGAAATAACACCCTTTAAGGCTAAGAGCCTTCGCCAAAGAGAAGGGTTCTACCTCGATCGTGTTAACATTTTGTTAAAATTCGAAATAACACCCTTTAAAGCCAAGAGCCTTCGCCAAAAATAAAAGAGTTCTACCTCGATCGAACGACGATGAGTTAACATTTTCTTAAGATTCGAAATAACACCATTTAAGGCCGAGAGCCTTGCCAAAAAGAAGAGTCCGACCTTGATCGAACGACGACAGGTTAACATTTTGTTAAGATTCGAAATAACATCATTTAAGGACAAACACCTTCGACAAAAGGAAGAGTTCGACCTCGATCAAACAATGACAGATTAACATTTCGATAAGTTTGAAATGACACCCTTTAAGCCCAAGAGACTTTGCCAAAAAAAAAACTTCAATTCTAAGATATATGTGTTAACTTGTGAACTATATTGACGGTACTAGGCTATTTGGTGAATTGAAGTAGAAGTTAAAAAGGGAAATTCGGCTCCAGGTGTGTATGGCGGACTTTAACCTTTGTAAAGTCACCATGTTTGGTGTACGAGTAATTGGTATACGTTTCTTATGTGGACTATTTGTGAATTTTGCTTACTTCACGGGTGTTAGGGAAAGATGGTCTATTTCATGAATTCTTGTGACTAAATCGCCTTGAATATCATTAGTTAAAGTTCCGATATGATGTTGCAAATAAATGGCAATAAACCAATGTGTGGGTGTGAATATGTTTACGTGGTAAGGGCTATTGTATATGATGGAAATTGTACTGATGTTAATGAATAGTCTTTATGAATTGTTATTGTTGTTGTGAAATGATATTCTCGATGGCCTGAAGCCATGTGATTCAACTATAAACTATTGTTGTTATGTTAAATGTGAACGTCTGGTGGGATCGGATTGCGCGCCGCAACACGGAATTATAAGATGTGGGTTGTAGTGATAAGGGTGTCCGAGGTAATAAGGGTGAACGAGGTAATAGGGATGGAAGAGTAATCATATTCACTATTGAAATGAAAATGTATGAAACTCTTGAGTATGAAATAATGTTGAAAGGGGAAAATGAGAGATTGTGAAACTTATTTGGCCTTGGTTGTTCCTCTCATGTGCATTTATTGTTGATTCTATTAATGTTTGTTATCTCTGTATTGATTGATTTTACTTTGGGTAAAGTTTGTTCATACATACCAGTACAACTCAAATGTACTGACAGTCGGAGCCTTGTTACCAGCAAGTATTATAACACTCTTTTGTATCCCTAGAGGCTCCGTAGACAGGAAACGTAGGTTATGTACTTATGTATTTTGTATTTGGGCAGTATAATCCGTAGACCAAGTAAAGTAAGCATGTTTGTTATGTATATTTCGTAAGAATCTGTTAATTATAAATGGCTATTTCATTTGAATGATGGGTATTGAAATCACGGGGTAATACATGGGTTAGGAAAGGCATACAAGTCCGCTTGACTGGGGCTACCCGGTCGAGCGCCGGTTGCGCCCCTCAGTTTTTGGGGTGTGACAAACTTGGTATCAGAGCCTAAGGTTTCCTAGGATGTCTTGAAGCCGTGTCTAGTAGAGCCCTTTTTGTTGGTGTGTTATCGACCACTTCTATAAGTAGGGGGATACATGGAAATTTAGGAAATTACCCTCTTCTATGTTACTCTATATCGTGCAATGAAGTGAAAAGTGAAAGTATTTACGTCTAACTCGTGCTCTATTCCGATTTTTTTCCAGTTATGGAACCTAACAAGAGAGCTAGACTCAGCCTTGGGGCCAATGTCACCCCAAGTGAGGCTATGAACCATGAACCTGATATAGTGGGCGAGAGTGACTCCCCGGTCTTGAATTTACACGGCCCATCTATTCAAGATCAAAGTATTCATGTTCTTGCTGCGACAAAGGGTGCTACTATCCCTCCTACCGATATTCCTGATCCTGATGCAGTTCTAGCTTTCGGTCGTGGGGTTTCTAATGGGACCTTAGAGGAGCCATCCATATGTTGACCTAGTTAGTGGCCGCAGAGATCCCATTATGCCCCTGCGTCCCTCACCAGACAGGGAGATTCCGCCAACTCCAGAGTCAGAGGCCGATCCGAAGGATTTCCTTGATGAAATGTATAAGACCATTCGAGTGATGAAGACATCGGAGACGAACAGAGTTGAGTTGGATTCATACAAGTTGAGTGGAGTAGCGTATTCGTGCTTTGAGATGTGGGAGGATTCCTGTGGGAAGGGAAGACCTCCGACTAGATGGGATGAGTCTGTAGATGCATTTATGAACCACTTCTTGCCTGCCAAGACAATGGCAGACTGTGCCACTGAGTTTGAGGTCCTCAAGCAGGGAAATATGAGTGTTTGGAGTATGAAAAAGAGTTTGTGAGATTGTCCAAGTATGCTCCTCGGTTAGTGTTGACCATGGATGCTCGATTTCGGCGATATTTTTAAAGGCCTTAGTCCTTTGGTGGTGAATGAGGATGCTACATTGGCCTTACACTCGGATATGAATTATGGAAAGATTGTGGGGTTCTCTCAGGCCACACAGGATAGAAAGTTAAAGATATGGGCGGAAAGGGAGAGTAGTAGTAGGGCTCGATCAGTGGGTCACTCAGGGAGACCAATTTAGGGGAGAGGGCCATCAGAGCCATCCCAGTCATATGCTCAGTCTTCAGCGAGCGCACCACCATCTGTGCACAGTTATCAGCAGAGCAGTCACTTGAGACCAAGTTCAGACAGTAGTAGACCTCATCAGTCCGGTCGTCCAAGAGGGAGATCAAAAAAGCAGAGGAGGGATCCATGGCCCAAGTGTGAGAGGTTCCATTCCGAGACTTATTATTTAGATATCCCGATGTGTTATATATGCGGGGTGAGAGGTCATATCCAGCGGGACTATCGTGCGCCCAGTCAGGACATGGGTAGGGGATTTGCTTAGTCATCCGGTTCTTTAGCCTCCACATCATCCGTGCATCCTCCAGCCCCATCAGGGCATGGTACAGTTAGGGGTGGAGCTCGTGGTAGAGGTGGACCTAGCCGATTTTAGGCTTTGAGTGGTTGCCAGAGTGCAAAGGCTTCTCCAAATGTTATTGCAGGTATCTTGTCCGTTCAGGCTATTGATTGTTATGATCTTATTGATCTCGGGTCCTCTTTGTCTAATGTCACCCCATTAATTGCTTCAAGTTTTGGGAGAGAACCCAAACAACTTTATGAGCCGTTCTCTAAATCGACTACGGTAGGTTATTTTATTAAAGCCACGAGAGTTTATAGGAATTTTGTTGTCACGATATGTGGTCGTGTTACCACGGCCGATCTTATCGAGCTCGGAATGGTGGATTTTGATGTGATTATGGGGATGAACTGGCTTTATTCATGCTTTGCTAAACTTGACTGCCGAATGAGAGTCATGAGACTCTAGTTCCCTAATGAGCCGGTTATTGAGTGGAAGGGAAATAGTGTGGTGATGAATGGTAGGTTTATTTCTTACTTTAAGGCTTCGAAGATGATTAAGAAGGGGCGTATCTATCATCTGGTTCGAGTGGCGGACACCACTTCAGAAGTGTTTGTCCCGAGTCCGTGCCAGTCGTAAATGAGTTTCTTGACGTGTTTCCAGACGAACTTCTAGGGATTCCCCCAGATAAGGAGATTTATTTCGGGATTAATGTATTTCTAGATACGTATCCAATATATTTTCCACCATACATAATGGGTCCAGCGGAGTTAAGGGAGTTAAAGGAGCAGATGAAGGATTTATTAGAAAAGGGGTTCATACGGCCGAATGTATCGCCGTGGGGTACTCCGATTCTTTTTGTCAGAAAAAAGTATGGGTTGCTCCAGATGTGTATTGATTATCGGCAGCTTAACAAAGTCACCATAAAAAACAAATATCCTTTGCCTCGGATAGATGATTTCTTCGACTAATTGCAAGGTTCAAGGTTCTTCATTCCTAAGAGCGCTTTTAGCATTCACTATGGTCACTTTGAATTCTTGGTCATGTCTTTTGGGCTAACCAACGCCCCGGTAGCTTTCATGGATCTTATGAATCGGGTCTTCAAGCCATTTCTAGGCTCCTTCGTGATTGTTTTCACTGATGACATCCTTGTTTATTCGCGAAGCCGTGAGAATCATGTCGACCACCTCAGGGCAGTTCTACAGACTCTTCATCCGCACCAGTGGTATGCTAAATTTTCGAAATATGAATTTTGGTTGGAGTATGTTACCTTTCTGGGTCATGTTATTTTCAGTGAAGGGATTCGAGTGGATCCCTAGAAGATTGCAGTAGTGAAAGATTGGCCTAGACCCACGACCCCGACGGAGATCCGTAGCTTATTGGGTTTAGCAGGGTATTATCGGAGGTTTGTGGAGGGATTCTCTACCCTCGCCTCCCCATTGACTAAGTGGATGCAAAAAGTAGTTAAGTTCCAATGGTCCGACACTTGTGAATTTTTTCTTTAGGAATTGAAGTTGAGGATGACCTCGACGCCGATATTGACCTTACTAGAAGGCACATAAGGATTTGTTGTTTATTCGATGCCTCCAGGGTCGGTTTGGGGTGTTTGTTGATGCAACATGGGAACGTTATATCGTAT
The DNA here is from genome assembly GCA_032618575.1 of Nicotiana noctiflora. Lineage (NCBI taxonomy): Eukaryota > Viridiplantae > Streptophyta > Magnoliopsida > Solanales > Solanaceae > Nicotiana > Nicotiana noctiflora. The sequence goes on from JASVEL010010171.1 coordinate 24,896, forward strand.
GCTTCAAGGCAACTCAAGAGTCACGACAAGAATTATCCGACGCATGATTTAGAGCTAGCGACAGTTGTGTTTGCCTTGAAAATATGGCGACATTATCTTTATGGGGTCCATGTGGATGTGTTCTCAGACCACAAGAGTCTCCAATATTTGTTCAAGCAGAAGGAGGTTAATTTAAGGCAGCGACGATGGCTAGAATTGCTCAAGGATTATGATATGAATATTTTGTACCATCCAGGGAAGGAGAATGTGGTGGCCGACGCTCTCAATCGGAAGTCTATGGGTAGTTTGGCCCATTTGGGGGCGAATCAGAGGCCCTTGGCTCGGGAGGTTTATCAATTGGCCAGTCTGGGGGTTTGTATTTCGATATCAAACGAGGGGAAAGTTATGGTGCATAATGGAGCAGAATCGTCCCTTGTAGCGGAAGTCAAGGAAAAGCAGTTCATTGATCCAGCATTGGCATAGATGAAGGAGGCAGTTTTGAGTAACAAGACTTCGGCATTTTCACTCGGTGGTGGTGGTGGTGATGGTGTATTGCGATGTCGAGGTAGGCTATGTGTACCAGATGTGGGTAATCTATGTAGGGTAATGGCGGAGGTTCATAATTCTTGGTATTCTGTGCACCCAGGTCCGCTTGACTGAGGCTATTCGGTCGAGCGTCGGTCGTGCCCCTCGATTTTGGGGCGTGACACTACCTTGCTTACTTCATTGTAAGTGATGTCACATATGTATTAATCAATCAAGGAAGGTAAAACAATTTACTTGAACATTTAGAGATTTCACTCAGCTCTCTCACGTTATCATCTAGCTAGCAAGCCTCAAGTGCTTCAAGAACAAAGAACAAAATAACTGCGGACCAATTCTATATCAAGTTATTGTATGTGTTAGTTGAGTTGTAACTTTGTAATAGTTCTTCAAGTGTAACTCCTACTTAGCTTACATAGAAGCAGTATGTAGGAAACCCCTTTGTAAATCTTAAACCCGTGTGTTTTAGTCTTGGTTAGAGTTAGTCGAGTTGTAAAGTCTTTGTAATAGAGTTATTACAAAGTGGCTTGTAATAGAGTATTACAAGTTAGTAAGGGATTAAGAGAAACATAGCTCAATAGTGAAATTGAAATCGTACAAGGACGTAGGTCATGGTTTTTAATCCCGTTGAGATGAGAATTTAACACGTAAAATTTGTCTTGTCATTTACTTAGTGTTATGTGCGTGCATGGGCGGAGGCAGGGGGCACAAGGGTGTTCGAGAACACCCGTCGCCGAAACATTACACTACGTGTATAAGGTAAAATCTATTTTTTATCTTTATATATTAAGTTTTGAACACACTTGACACAAGGCAAATATTTGGTGCAGTGATCAAGGGTGTTTAGAATGTGTAGAAGATTGTAGGTTCGATTCTCGTGAGTTGCAATCCAATTTTTTTTAACATCTTTAATATATATCCTGCCTCCGCTACTGTGTGCATCACACGGCTAAGTACTTAACCCTGGATACATTTGGTAAGTAATCATCATAACACGGCTAACAATAAAGGGAGAAGTTAAACACACGTCTACAATTCATATATCGCAGAAGACGTGTGGAAATATCCTCTAAAGTCAAGAATGATGTACAGATTTTGGAATATTTTTGATTTTGGAAAAATATGACGAGGATTGTAATCGTTAGTCGTCTGTTAGAGACGTAAGGTTGAAGATGAAATAAATATCTTTGGTTCCCACATGCCCAGAGAGGCGGTGGAGCAGACACTTTTGGCCAAGGTCGTCATCTATACAGCTTCGCAAAAAGTTTTCAGTTTATACGATAATATAATGGAGTACGATATTTCAAGAAATATAAATACATATTATGTTACCCGTTATTGCTTTATTTTTTTTTATTTTTTTTTAACCAAAAATCTATCAAAAATAATTTTTCTACATATTATGCCGATGCCACTTGAAAGTAATACAAAATAGGGTTTTCGTCCATCAGTTGTCAGGTCATTTTTCACGCTTAAAGACGTAAGACAACTTGGTGCACTTAATACAAAAAGGAGAAAGTACCAATACTATGCCGACCATTAATGTTAAGTGGACTACATATTGAACACGTTACAACGATACTATCTTAGTAATCATACCCTATAAATTCACCATATATAGTGTATGTTCTTCTCTACAACTACAACAGTTAGCTCCGCAATATTTCTCTATTCACTTCTTTATTTTTCTCATCCTTTCTGAACTTAAGAAAATTATATATCTGAGAATGGCCAAGATTGCAAGAGTACTAAGATTAGTTACAATAGAAGTTGTTCCACCAAGATTTGTACATGTGGTTAAACGTCCAACTACTAAGGTTTTGGCTACCATCAATGAAGACGAGGCTTGTGCCTGAAACCTTATCAACCATCTTTGTTCTATAGTTTTCTGCATTTTTTTGTGGAGTTTCTCTTTGCAACATTATACTCTACTAGTTTGTACAGCATGTGTGCCACAAACACATTCTGTCATTGCGTGCTACTTGGCTCTAATATTCACCCCATTTTTTGCGTCTGGGCTGAATAGTTTTCTTTTCTTTTGGTTCTCACCTGATTCTCGGTATCCAACTAATTCAGATCTTTTGGATGAATGGGCGTACGATACATTAAATAGGGGAAACGCTCCATACAAGAATTTTCTTTCCAATAATAGTGGTAGAGTATAAATGGCTGCCATGTCAATTACTAATACTGTTGAAGAATTTTCCTATTGTTATTTATTATTTGAGACACTCTCCTCATTTTCATTATTTTTATAAGTATCAGTTTCAATGATTAATTACTGTTGTTGATATCATATCAGGCAGCGTTTATGGAGTACGTGATTTTACAACTTTATTAACGTTCAATAATCAAAGTACTTGGACATAAGAATTCCTAAAGAAAAAATAGAGGGAAAATATAGCGTATTTTAATTATTTCTCAAATGGTAAATCAGAATATTAACAAGTTCTAAGCGTACAAAGTAGTTTCAGAACTCTTCTCTCTATTTAATTTCTTATCACTTATTTCTGGTTAGTTAAAAGAAGGTATAACTTCCAAAGAGATCGAGAAATAAAAAAGAACCCAAAACATTTACTTGAAGAATAAGATTTTGATTTGTATTTAAAATTTGAGGGGAGATTTGACACGTCAACGTTCTTTATAATACTTAAGAGCTGTTCTATAATTTTTGTTTTATCGTGATTGTATGTACAACAAATTCAACAATAGTAGATGATTCAAGATGGCTTCTTCATGAGAATTCCTCGTTCCCTTCGTATGAATTCCCCAGAGCGAATTCAAAACTTGTGGGGCCCTATCTATTCCATCTCTCTAGCCCCGAAGAAAACCCCTATTTCGTTTTGGTACGAGAAAATAACCAATCCTGAATAAGGGATAAGTCAGGCGTGTACAGGGCATCGTTACATACATGCAGCAAATTCGTATGAAAAGATAAATTGAAGGAAAGAATGGTTCCGCTAGTTAGTTGTGTTGCTTCTCATCTCTTGATAATACCGTAACAACAGCAACAGACTTCAGTTTAATCTCAGTGGGTCCGGGGACAACAACAACAACAGACTTCAGTTTAATCTCAGTGGGTCCGGGGAGTGTGGTATGTACGCACACCTTATCCCTATATTGTAAAGGTAGAAAAACTATTTTGGATAGACACTCAGCTCAAGAAACATTAAAAAAAGCTACAAACAATAGCAACAACAAGGTAATAGGATAACAGAAACAATGGAACAACATGTAGGACTGTAACCATGTGAAAAACAAGGAATTGGTTGGTGTAAATTTAGCTAAATTTTTTGTACGATGTAATGATCATTTAAACAGGACGATTAATATGCTGATTATAACTTTGAAATTTTACAGTTCAAATAAAGATTAAACTAGTGAAATATATCAAGTTATATAATCAAATAAAAAGGAAGCAAAACTATAAACAAAGGCAACGTTGAGGCCCTTATAGTACCAGCAAAAAAATAACTCTCAATTACCCGGTGAGTTCAAGCTTGATTTAGTTTATAATAATGGTTGTCTCAGTAGTATTACTTAGTCTATTGGAAGTCCTTTGCAAAATTATGGTCAATGCACAAACTTTTCATTTTAAGAAGGATTTTTTTAACTTGAATTCTACTGAGAAGAACATTGTCTTCACAGTTCTAACATGTTGGTTGAGATATAGATATCACATTAGAAGCAGAATCCTCTCTTTCCATTCAGGAACAGAGACAGTTTCAACAATAATGTTACAACATTCAAGTTGATCCGTAAAGATACATGATAAAGTGATACACTTCTAATTTCCAGTTACCCTGTAAAAATGGTTTTTCTCTCTGCAAATTTCAGACACTGATCCCTTCATTCATCTGTATCCTTGTATGCTATCCAGCTGTAGAAATGATCTCAAGGACTCTCACCTTTCAGCTGTTCAGTTGTATTCATTCTTTATATCATTATACACCAAAATTGTATAAAATGACCCGCTACAATGGAAGCTTCCTCAACCTGAAAACAGAAAACCAAATATGATAAGTTTTACCTGACACTTCCCCTTCTTAGCAGCAGGAACTTCTGCTTCAGTTATGAACCTTTATCCCCATAAATAGCAGGGCAAGGAGCCAGAATAATACGAAAAGACAGACAAGAGCCATCCATTTTATTGTTTCATGTATATTTCATCAATTGTCATGTAATGCTTTAAACTCATAAAATGCTAGCAATGTGAATATTTTATCAAGCATGTCCATTCAAAATAAATGGCAGACCCTGTGGTCGAGGGGAATGACATCAGTTTTATTGCATCAGAAAGGAGCTTATGAAGAAGAACGCGTTTAAAGGCAAAAACCAGAGCAAAGGAATGACTTCTTTTCAAAGTTGAAGTTAATAAGTTGGAGGGTGTTCTGTCGCAGCTCTCCTTCTTCCCACATTACCTCTCTGGAACAAATTTCTGATCTTCCTCAATAAAATGTTATACTCCCAATCATTCCCGCATACAAGAAGTATGGATAAAAGAAAACCAATACTAGCAATAATGAAATCAATTTTTTTTTTTTTTTTGATAAAAGCCTGTTTATGGTAAAGAAGAATTTCTTCAGGAAAAAAATCAAATTTTGCTGTCATGAACTACTAATCTCCATAACCAAGGTATTGCATGGGAAGAAAGTAGCAAGAGAAACACTATTAACGTACATGGCTTTTTAGAATTTCTTGATAGAAGTAAGCTTGTAAATGAGAAAGCTTTTAATGTGTTTGATGCAACATAACTGTGCGCAAATTCCCCAGAAATCAAAACAGAAATGACCCATTAGTATATCAGGTCAGTCCTTTTCTTCCTTTTCAGGAGCCTGGTACTAAAGGATGACAACATATTAGAGAAGTTCCAATGAATGCCATGTCGCGGAAAATTTCAATCAGTGAACAGTGTTCAGGGGCTTGGACAATTGCAAATTTTTTTGTTGAATACAAATAATTAGCATCAAATTACTTGGTCCAAAAGCAAATAATGAAGTGGAAAAGAAACATAAGTGAATGTTGAAAGCGGGGAGGCTTTTGCTCCCTCCTTCCTCTTTTATAGTTTGATTTTGTTGTAAATCCAGTAGAACCAATTGACATTCAGTTCTACAATTTAAAAAAATCATTTATTGCAGTTACTCAGAAATTTTTCGAAGCTAAAATTTGTCTCATTTCAAGCTTTGAAAACAAAGAAAAGCAGAAGCTAAATCACCTGACCCTTAGATTCAAATAACTAATCACAAACAACAGAGAGTGATGTTTACCTATCCCCTACTACTGTTTCCCATAGTCTTTTCCATGAACTTATTATCTTAGCAGCTGGCTGTAGACTTAGCCCCCCGATAGTCTTCTCAAATGTAGGGCTCATTTCCTGTACAAGTTTGATCGATTCTGATAGTCGATTAAGGAGGTTTACCAGAGCAATCACTTCATTTCTTTGCAACTGCAGCTGTAAAACATAAGACAGAGAGACTAAGAAACAACACTGACGGCACGTATTTGTTCCAGAGAGAGAGGGGTCTGCAAATGAAGGAAGACAACAGAAAACTCACATGTTTATCATGGCGATATTCACCATCAACTGAGAAGAGAATCTTTAGTGCAGTTCCAAGACCAAGAACCTGGAGCTTTCCCCACAGTCGGCATTTCTCACATCCTACACAATCCATGATAGCGCTGCAACATGAAAAGTGCATACCAAATTGGTCAGTCATACGGTAAACTAAATACCACCAACAGCTTTTGAACAACATACACAAGATTTTTGCATCTTTCTGCGGTCTTAACACCAACACAACCTCATTAAAACATCTTCCCTATTCTTTCTAAAGTTAAAATATCTGCTGACAGTTGAATAAATGGACTGCACTATAAATGTACTAATGCAAGTGACTCAAACAAGTGTCAAACGGGACTAATGGAGCATGTATAAGCAAGATAATAGCCTTTAGCACCTTTGTTTTCTCAATTTAAGAAATTAACTTGAGAACAGTTCAACTGAAACCTGATATTCCTGAATTGCTTTTGAATCTGCTGCTTTAGCTCAGGTCCACTTTGGCCTTTCCACAGTTTAGCTTCGTCAAAAGGAACTGGACATGCAGCCTGCAGTTTGGGGCTGTATAGTAGCTGTCGCATAAGGGACTGTGCTTTAAGATCTTCCTCGGGATTACCAGTATCATACTCAGCCTGCTCCAAGTAATCTTTTGCCTATATAGCACATTAAGAAGGGAGTAAATAACCCAATAAATTAATTTATACAAAGTTAACATTCTAGGAGTTACCAACATATAGGCATGTGGAGCGAGTACTCACTTTTGTTACAGCTCGGAGAACAAAGAGGAAAGTAAAATACAAGTTTCTGACACGATCAGGATATTGCAGAACACGATCATACATCAGATCTGGATTTGTACCCCACTGAAATTGCAGCAAGTAGTCAACTTTCCAGTTAAAATGCTCCGAAGAATAATAGTTCACACTTCATAATGAATTATCATATGGATGTAACAGGTTTGGCCTGCTGTTGTAAGCTTTTGCAAGTTCCATTTATCAATTGTTGGCATGGAATATAGAAACATGTAGCATATTGAATGCAAACTAACCAGGTTTTTAGTTTCATCAAGCAGGTAATCAGCAGCTATGTGTATTGAGATTGAAGAGTGGAGACCAGATATAAGCTTGTATAAAACTTTTTTCTCCTGGCAAATCTCTCCAGATGCATCTGCCCATAAAATTGTAACTTCCGTATTCAGTTCACAATGATAATGGGTTGGAACACATGATAATTGTTGGCAAAAACAATAGAGCACCACAAGGGGAAGTTCTTTGCATGAGTACCAGCAGACCTCAACAATTTAACAGCTTAGCTTAAGAAGGTTTTTCACATTTCAATGGTCTCCCTCTGAATGTAATTCCATTACGACTCATAAGAAGATTGAAAAACAAATGGTTTCAGCCAATTGAAAGGATCATTGACTCACATTTTGGACAATTCTCTGAATATACAGCATCCCATATTCGCCTGGCTGAGGGACCAGTATAACCAGTGTAACGCTCCGGGTTCAGTAAGAGATTGACATATGTCATCTCATCTGCAATGAGGAAGTTCAACAATTTAGCAGCTAACGAAATAGAAACCTTCAAGAAGTAATGAAATCATACAAGGCATTATATAAGTGTTAAACTCCCAGTTCGATACAGATGCTGAGTTTAAAAACTTCAAAATAACTCAAATTGATAAATTCAAACATCCGTTGTGCTTCATCCTATGCTCACATAGTTGTTCATCGGAGAAGTCCCCAACAAAATTTTTGGAAAGATACACAAAGATTCCAGAAATGTAGAGAGTAAAAAACTTCCACTGTGCATTGATAAATATAGAACAATTACCATTATCTGTCTCATCATCATTTGTCCAAGGGTTATCTACCTCTATCCATCCCCTGAAAACCTTAGAGTCGAGAGTGCGGTCAACTGCTGCCTCTGGTTTTCCCTCTTGACATTTCAGATCATCAGCGGGAAGGCCAAGCGGTGGTCTCCTAAAAGATTCGGGAAATTCGTTTTCTGGACATTCACATACACTGCAATCTCGTAACTTACACATACCATCATCAGGCCAGAAAGGGCAGTCACACCACAGCTTAACCTGCAGCAATTAGATATAGATTAGGTTCACAAATCACCTTTTGACCTTAGTTTTGGGCTTATTTTATAAAAATAAAATGTGAAGAATCTTTTCCTTGGGCTTCTTTTGGATGTCAAGTTCAGAAGTCACTTTCTTGCATACATAGGTCTGGAAAGAAAAGGCAAAGACTAAAAGAAGAAGAAAACCATTTTCCTTCAAGCTTCCTACATTTTCTCGCACAGTGAGAAAGTTTTAAATTGCTTAGCCCACAACTACCCTGATAACCAAATGCCGCAAAATCAAAACAATTAACTTTGCAATCTTTTTCCTCTCTTGGCAACCAAACATCCAACCTTAGACAGGAAACTAGAGGAAAATTCTCAAAACCACCTATACCATTGTAAATATGAATCATCAACTTCCGGGCAAAGATTTCTTTGTAGTGAGTCTATATTCCTCAATACTACTTTTGAACTTTTGATTAAGCGGGCAAATTTGGTGATAACATTTATTGTAGAAGTGATAATTAATGAGCCACTCTCCTATATTGATTAGATTTTGCACCTCACCTTGAAGTATCTAAAAAAGGGAGTTGTAACAAGTCCTTGGAGTAAAGGATGCAGCACAGCGCCATTAATAGCATCAACTGTTTCATAATCACAACAGCAGTCTTCAACTATTCCGGTATATTTTCTAGAATCCTGCATTAAGGTCAAGATAAAGCAAGCAGCCAGTGAGCATTATATAATTCAAATAGCTAGAAGCACACACAAATCTTTTAAATTCCAGTAAGCATGCAGGGATAAACATATCAGTTACATTCCTAAAAAGCTAATTTCACAGGCAGCTCAGAGAATATCCAGATTCTCGTTGATAAAAAAATTTACGAAATATACTCACAAGCACCCGAAGGTCTTCTTGATTGCCATTACTTAAACAAAAATTATGAGTAACACTTTTAGATACAAGCTAAGAACTGCAAGGTTAAACCAAACGATTGTTGGTACCAAAACTCAGCTTTAGCCACCCACCATAATAAAACAAAATGAAGATTAGGTTGCTTTGTCCAAGCTCAATTCTTCCATTAAAATGCTCATCTTCAACAACAAGCTAATTAATTTCACTATATTTGCAGAATGACAGTTTACAACATCGGCAATTGATGTTTCCAGTTTTAAGGACTTGTACATACATAAGGCTCATTTTCATGTTTATTTCAGCACAAGTCCACAATTAAGCATTTAATTTATGGGCCACAACTTGCAAGATCAGTAATACAAAAATTTGCACCATGCTACTAGGAATTTGAATTTTCCCCATGACCCCACCTTGTGGGAATACTGGGTTGTTGTTGTTGTTGTTGTTTGCTACTAGGAATTTGAATTTAGTTTCTACAAAGTCCTTATTTCTCAATTAGATTTAAGTTATATCATATCTGCATTGACAATGTAAATCTGTTTACACTACCAGTGTAATTTAACCTATTATAGCAGGATACACTATCAACAACAACAAACCCAGCTTAATCTGGGGAGGGTAGCTTGTTACGCAGCCTTACCCCTACCCTATAAAGGCAGAGAAGCTATTTCCGACAACAGGATACACTATCAGTGTAATTTATCCAAAGTTGTCAATCACTTATTAAATAGAGTTACCTGCAACACAGAACCTAAAACTACTCTCTACACAAACAAAAACCAAATAAGATGGATAAACCCTGAAAAATGACATCCGGAATTGAGCAAAAGAACCTGAAAACAAGGACACGGCTTCCCCTTTTGGGTATGGAAGAATGCTGCACCCAATGCTATTATCAACACCAAAATAGGCCAAATTGCTGATCGGCCCAATTTCCTTCGACTTCTCCTCGTCTCATTTCCCTTCTTCTTCAGCTCATTAGCCTCAGTTTCTTCCACCATCACACCAATTTTTACACACGCGTATTCTGTCAATCTGCTGCACAAATTACAAAACCCCTAAAGATCGAACTTCTCTCTCGTTGAGTATAAGAAATATCAGTGTCAGTGAAAATGAAAAGAATCAAAGCCGTTATATTTGAAGAGCGATTAATTTATGGGTTCTATCGTGTGTTTTTCAAGTTTTTTATTGTAATTTTCTGAAACTTAATTGGGGATGGTCAAACACGTAAGCACACAGATTTTACACCTACGTCGTCGTCGGCGTAGAGGAAACCAGCAGTCGCTTTATGTGTAGTTGACTTCCACGCACTACAGAAAGTTGCCACGTTTCTCTTGGTTTGAGAGAATTGATTTAGGACTCGAGGAGAGCGAGTGGAAGTTGTTAGGAAACACTTGCAATTAGTAAATGGAACATTAAATTGGATCACTTGACATGTAAGTGACGATGTTTAACCAATAGTAGCTTTAGTTTGTGCCAACGTGGCACAATGAAGTTGAAGAGTAGCGTCTGCCTTGGCATACCAAATAATCCCATTTGAATTGCATTTACCACCAAGTTAAATGGAGGAAAAAGTTTGAAAAGGAAAAAATGGAGGAAGGAATATCCAATTGGGATAACAATAATCTCTTATAAGTTTGATATTGTGGGGTCCAGCCCATAAATTAAGTAAGTTATTTTTTTCCTTTCATCTTCATTTTCAAAGTTGACAGTTATTATCCCATAAATCAAGAAAGAAAGTTTCTTCCTTGATTAGCAGCAACCCACATTTTTATTTTGTGTCAAATATAGTAGGTGTAGTAGGTGAGATTATACCTATAAAACGAGAGCTTCGGCCCTTATTTGATACACCAACAAAAAGAGAGAAAGAAAGAGTGAGGCTTCACAGACAGGGTATAATAAAATAGTCTGTGAGAAAAATAGAGATTGAACGATATTGTAGTGAGGTGGAAATACCAAAAGAGGGTTATTTCTTTTGAGTGTTGTAGTGATCTTTGGAATAGTTTACTCGGACCTACAAAGTGTAAAATTCCTTACTATAGTAATATGTGTTGCTCCTCTCGGGGCCGTGGATTTTTCCTTATTCATAAGGGTTTTCCACGTAAAAATCTTGGTGTCATTGTTACTCTTTTATTCTTGTTAATTACTGTATGAGGATAAATCGGATAAATAATACGACACGACTACATGTACACGTGGTCGGCCCCGATGAAACGAATGACGAGGACGCCACCTTATAGGGACGGCAACATTCGAGGACGTCTTCGTTTATGGCCGCGCGACTAGAAGGACGCGACCCCGCCTTTGAGACACCAAGTCGACAGATCTATCTAGAAGGGCGTCCCCATTCCCCCCGGCCTATAATCCAAATACGTTTGTAGTATCCGGGCGTTAATGTAATAGTTGGGCGAGAGGCCTTCTTACTATATAAGGGAGGGCCTCCCCTATTTGTAAAGGCAATCAATTTTTGGATAATAAGACATCTCTCCCTCTCTCTCTATCTACATTGTTCTTCTCTCTATTACTAACATTTCCACTGTTCACTTATTCTACATCCCACGTTAAATTTTGTCATCTCCATATACGAATCATCCGTACACATCAGCCCAACGATCGATCTTCGATTTATATTATTATTGATTCCGATTATCCCATTTTTTATATTGATTGATTAGTTCAAAGGTATTCAACATCTTTTGAGCAAACAATTTGGCGCCGTCTGTGGGGATTTCGAGAATCAAACTCGTAGTATACATTCACGAAGATCCGATCAAACAAAAAAAAACTCTTTGAGGATGGCTGAAAGTAACACACGACCCACGGTCATGGCTGAAGTCACCGCAAACCTTCTAGCCGCGATGAACGAGGCTGGGGAAGCACGGCCATCAATGTTACTCCCTCTACCGCCCCAGAAGTTGAAACCTCCCTCACACCTCTAGGAAGGGATTCCGATCCGAAAGAAGCACCTCCGGCAGTCAGAAGGCTACTGGAGGAATGGCTAGCTAGCACACTGAGCAGCCTGGCGGAAAAACCACCACAAGGCTGCGAAAATGTCCGGCTACCAGCAATACCACCGCAACAGACGAACAGGGAGAAACACGGACCGACAGCCGACCCGTCGAGACCCAAGCACACGATGACACGCTGGCCACCATCCTGAGGAAAATGAAGGAAATGGAGGGCGAAAACTAGGCCCTCCGCGACCAGATGAAAGAGCACCAAGACGGGGTTGATAAGATTCCCGGGGTGCCTAAACTACTACCCAAGCGGGACGTAGGAAGGTTCGTGGAACAACCTTACTCCGAAGAGGCAGCGCCCTACACCATCCCAAAAACCTTCAAGATGCACCCATACCTAAAGGTGTACGGCGGGACCACCGACCCCGAGGACCATCTCATCCACTACATCACTACAGTGAAAGGTAACGACTTGTCCAAAGAACAGGTATCGTCGGTGCTGCTGAAGAAGTTTGGCGAAATGCTGACCGGAGGAGCGCTAACCTGGTACTCTCAACTACCCGCTAACGCGATCTCGACCTTCGAGAAAATGGCTGATAAATTCGTCACCGCACATGCCGGTGACAAGAAAGCAGAAGCGAGGGTGAACGACATATTCGCCGTCCGATAGACCACGGGCGAAGGCCTCAAGGACTTCCTCGCTAGGTTCAACAGGGTAAGAATGAGCCTGCCGAATGTGTCGGAAGGAATGGCGGTGGCAGCCTTCCAGAACGGGCTCAACAGGGATGGCTCTAGAGCCACCAAGAAGCTGTTGAGCCAGCTCAAGAAGTACCCTCCCACCACCTGGGACGAGATCCACAACGCCTATTGCGCCGAGGTGCGGGCAGGCGAAGAGGATCTCAACGGGCTAACCTGGCGGCTAGCTGTCGTGCACCCGGACGCCAGGAGGGATCGACGACATGAGGGATGCCGGGAACTCCCCCCACGCCCCAGCAGGGAATGACACCAACTCTACGCAAGGTCTTCACTTCCGCCCCCGCGATACACGGATGCTGTGCAGTGCCATGTCGCCCCACTCAGAAACGACCGAGGTACGCCCCCTTTACTTTCATCACATAACTTTTGTGTTTCACCTTCAGAAGTGGTGTACGCACCGGAGAAACTCGGCACCAAGGTGCAGTGGCCCCAAAAGATGAAGTCAGACCCAGCCACGAGGAAATCCAACGTCTTGTGTGAGTTCCACCAGGAACGAGGACACCGGACTGAGGACTGCATCGGCCTACGGCATGAAGTCGTCAGAATGCTCAATCAGGGGTACCTGAAGGAACTGCTCAGCGACAAAGGGAAAGCTAATTTCGGCCGCGGACGGGAGCACTCCAGGGGACCCCCGAAGTTGCCCTCCCCATCGCGTATGGTAAACATGATCGTCGGGGAAGAGGATGATGCCGCCGTCAACCACGTCAAATTCACCAACACGTACTGACTGAAGAGAACTATCTCCCACGAATGGTACAATGACCTCGAAGAAAGTATCACCTTCGATAATTTCGACGCCGACGGTTTGTATTTACCTCACTATGATGCTTTGGTTATTACCCTGCGTATCATTGATACCGATGTCAGGAGAGTCATGATCGATGACGGGAGCGGTGCCTGCATCATTCATCCAAGAGTCCTCACTCAGATGGGACTCGAGGACAGAATCACTCCCAGGTGCATAAATCTAACCGGTTTTAACAATGCAGTAGAGCGCACGTCAGGAGAGGTGACCCTGCATGTCCTTGCGGGAGGTGTCACCCTAGAAACGACCTTTCATGTGATGAACCAGGAGACGGCCTACAACATCATCATCGGACGCCCGTGGATACACGCCATGCGAGTGGTCCCATCTAGCCTATACCAAGTAATCAAATTCCCTACCTCATGGGGAATATTCAGCATCAAAGGGGAGCCGCGAACAGCGCAGAAGTGCTACAAAATAACCCAAGATTACGCTCACACAAAACAACAGAGCAAGGCAAGCACGGAAGCATAGCAATCAACCACGTCGGGGACTCAAGCAGACCCGACAACCAACGCCATAAGGATCTAGACATCGTAGAAGCTTGCAATGCTACAGCCGAGGAGCTCGACCCGGTTCAGCTGGACCAGAACGACCCTGAAAAGAAGGCCTACATCGGTCACGGGCTCGCGAACCCGGGTAAGTACCATGAATTTCTGACTAAACATGCAGACACATTTGTTTTTTCTCATGCAGACATGCTAGGGATCTCTCCGGATATTGCCACACACCGGCTCAACGTAGACCCATTACATCCACCGGTAAAATAGGGCCGAAGAAAGTTCAATGCCGCCATTAACGAGGAGGCCCGTGAGGAGGCAGAGAAATTACTGGCCAACGGTTCCATCAGGGAATCGAAGTACCCGCAATGGATTGCCAACGTGGTAATGGTTAAGAAGAAAAGCGGAAAGTGGAGGATGTGCGTGGACTTCACCGACCTAAATAAGGCCTGCCCCAAGGACTCCTTCCCCCTGCCCCACATCGACCAACTGATCGACGCCACAGCAGGGCATGAGCTCTTAAGCTTCTTGGACGCCTATTCCTGTTACAATCAAATTCTGATGGTAGAGGAGGATCAGGAGAAAACCACCTTCATCACCCACCAGGGTACTTACTGTTACAGAGTGATGCCTTTCGGGTTGAAAAACGCGGGAGCCACTTACCAGAGGTTGGTCACCAAGATGTTCAATAAGCAAATCGAGAAGACTATGGAGATTTACATCGATGACATGCTGGTTAAATCAGCAAAAAAGGAGGACCATATCGATCACCTGTGAGAGGCCTTCGAAATCCTGAACAGCTACGGGATGAAGTTAAACCCCGAAAAATGCGCTTTTGGTGTAGCATCTGGGAAGTTCCTCGGTTTCCTCGTATCGCAGAGGGGGATCGAGGTCAACCCAGACCAAATCAAGACGATCGCCTCAATACCTGAAGCGCTCACCAGCAAAAAACAGGTTCAGAAGTTGACATGCTAAATAGCCGCCCTCTCCTGTTTCATCTCTCGATCATCAGACATATGCCATAAGTTCTTCAATGTGCTGAGGAAGGATAACGGTTTCCACTGGAACGACGTATGCGTCAAGGCCCTCCAAGAACTGAAAGTGTACCTAATGTACCCACCACTGCTGGCAAAAGCGGAACCAAACAAACCACTACTAATATATCTGGTCATCTCCGAGGTGGCAGTCAGCGCAGTGCTCGTCCGCGAGCAAAAAGGTACACAATCACCGATCTATTACATTAGCAAAACTCTAGTGGATGCCGAAACTCGGTACCCACACCTTGAGAAGCTGGCACTGGCCTTGGTCACGGCTTCCCGAAAACTGAGACCTTACTTCCAATGCCACCCTATCCGGGTAGTGACCACCTTCCCTCTAAGAAGTATCCTACATAAGCCTGAGCTGTCGGGCCATCTCGCCATATGAGCCATAGAGCTCAGCGAGCACGACATCACTTATGTCCCCAGAACCGCCATAAAATCACAGGTCCTCGCCGACTTCATAGCCCACTTCAGCGCCAGCCTCTCGCCTGAGGCCGAGAAGGAGGCCTTGCAAACGGCCCCTAACATGGACCCCTAGATACTCCACACCGACGGGGCTGCAAACACCTCGGGATCAGGACTAGGACTCGTCCTCGAGGTCCCCACGGGCGAGGTTTCACCAGTCCATACGATGCCCCAAGATGACTAACAACGAAGCAGAATACGAAGTCGTTATTGCAGGTTTGAAACTAGCCGCCAGGTACGGGGCCCGCCGACTGGTCCTGCATTGCGACTCATAACTTATGATTAATCAAGTCGCCAGAGCCTACCAGATCAAGGAACAAAGGTTACAAAAATATCAGGCCGAAGTCTGTAAACTGATGGCCCAATTCGACGAATGTCGCTTCGAGCAAGTACGCAGGGTACATAATGCTGAAGCCGATGGATTGGCCAAATTGGCCGCAGCAGCCACAAATCTGAGCAAAGAAAGCACCGTCACTCTCATGCATTCTGCCATCGATCGCAGCGAGGTATTCTCTCTGCACCTAACATGGGACTGGCGAAACCAAATCCTTTCATAGTTGTAGGAAGGTCAGCTACCGCACGACAAAAACAAAGCTAGAAAGCTTCGCACACAAGCCGCCCGATATTGCCTGATGAACGACGACCTCTACAAAAGAACTTTTGGAGGACCCCTGGCCAAATGCCTGGGGCCCAACCAGACAGCTCCGGTACTGGAAAAAGTCCACGAGGGTCATTGTGGCGCCCATACAGGAAACAGAGCACTCGCGCGGTGCTTGATACGAGCCGGTTATTACTGGCCCACAATGAAAAAAGACGCGGCGGACTACGTCCGGCGATGCGAGAAGTGCCAAACGTTTGCTCCCATGATACACCAGCTGGGGGAACCTCTCCACTCAGTCACCTCCCCATGGCCATTCATTAAATGGGGAATAGATATAGTCGGATCGCTGCCTCCCGGACGAGGAAAGGTATGCTTTTTGTTAGTTTTAACTGACTATTTTTCTAAGTGGGTGGAAGCAGGCACCTACGCCCAAATCCGCGAATAAGAAGTCATAGCTTTCATTTGGAAAAACATCATCTGTGGCTTCGGCATCCCCAAGGAAATAACATGCGACAACGAACGACAGTTCGTAGGGCAAAAAACAATCGACTTTTTCGACAAATGGCACATCAAGAGGATACTCTCAACGCCATATCATCCAGCTGCCAACGGCCAAGTGGAATCATCCAACAAGACTATATTAAATATCTTGAAGAAGAAGCTTGAGGACGCCAAGGGACTGTGGCCTGAGCTGCTACCGGAAGTACTGTGGGCACACAGGACCACCCCCAAGTCCTCCACGGGAGAAACCCCCTACTCATTAGTCTATGGAACTGACTTCGTCATACCAGTTGAAGTCAGCGAACCAAGTCTCAGATATTCACACATGAGCGGAGACAAGAATGACACAAGCCGATTACAATACCTGGATGAGACCGAAGAAACAAGAGAAATGGCCCGCATAAGGTTAGTGGCGCAGTAACAGCAGATCGAGAGGTATTACAACAAGAGGACGAAAATCCGCCCACTCAAGACGGGCGATTACGTACTGAAAGCCAAGATACTGGCATCGAACGATCCCAACGAAGGAAAACTGGGAACCAATTGGGACGGACCCTACAAAATCATCGCAGCAGCAGACAAAGGTGCCTTCAAGCTCGAGACCATGGATGGTAAGATACTCCAAAATAATTGGAATATCTCACACCTCAAGTGCTTTCACTTTTAAGGGACACCCCCAAGTCGTACTCTTTTTCCCTCCTCCGGGTTTTGTCCCAATTAGGTTTTCCCTGAGAGGTTTTTAATGAGGCGATGAGGGAGATGTCCGGAATCGCTTGTATATTTATTCTGATGCGCTAATCATACCGGTCGGCACGAACAACACATCACAGGGACTAGGGCTACGGCCATATTATATAAAAGGCTATGGCCATCTCCAATGAATGAAGGGCTACAGCCATGTTGTATGAAAGGCTACGGCCATCTCCAATGAATGAAGGGCTACAACCATGTTGTATGAAAGGCTACGACCATCTCCAATGAATAAAGGGCCACGGCCATGTTGTATGAAAGGCTACGGCCATCTCCAATGAATGAAGGGCTACGGCCATGTTGTATGAAAGGCTACGGTCATCTCCAATGAATGAAGGGCTACGGCCATGTTGTATGATAGGCTACGGCCATCTCCAATAAATGAAGGGATACGTCCATGTCGTATGAAAGGCTACGGCCATCTCCAATGAATAAAGCAAATGGCTAATGCCCAAAAGCATCCAAAGGAGAAGGCTACGGCCCACTCTAGATAAAACAAATGGCTAAGGCCCAAAAGCATCCAAAGGAGAAGGCTACGGCCCTCTCCAGATGAAACAAATGGCTAAGGCCCAAAAGCATCCAAAGGAGAAGGCTACGGCCCTCGCCAGATGAAACAAATGGCTAAGAACCAAAAGCATCCAAAGGAGAAGGTTGCGGCCCTCTCCCGATGAAGCAAAAGGCTACGACCTAAAAACATCTAAAGGATAAGGCTACGTCCTCCTCCAGATGAAATAAAAGGCTAACGCCTAAGGACATCTGAAGGAGATGGCTACGGCCCCTCCCAGATGAAGCAAAATGGCCAAGGCCTAGAGCATTCAAAGAAGAAGGCTACAGCCTCCTCCGGGAAAATCAAAAGCTTAAGGCATCGACACTTAAGAGATAATGACACAACATCTCTAAATGAAGGGCTGAAAGGACGGCCGCGTAAAATGCATAAGCCTGACCTCGCCCCAATTTGGACCTAGGCTAAGCGCTTTAGACGCCAGAATATTAGCGCACGTTGTCTTAGAGGGGATTTAGGCGGAGGACCCCCCCTTCCCCTCCCCCCCCCCCTGCCGTACGAATTAAAGGCTCAGGCCGACCCCGACAATGAAAAAAAAAGACTTGAGACATTAATCAAAAGGAAACCTTTATTAATATACCAATCGCACATTTACAAATGAATAAAGGTTACAAACTACAAAACAAAACCTACTCAACTATTGAAGCCGCCGCCGTCTCCTGCAGCCCTATCGGCGCCGTCCTCACCGTCATCCCGCCATATCCTCTCAATCCAGGACCCGGTACCCAGCTGATCCGCATCGGTAAAGGATCCGCCCGTCTGGGCCGGAGAGTCGGGGTCGTAGCCACAAGCTTCACGAGCCACCCTAACCAGCAGACGCTGCTCATCAACCTCCGCCTCACTAGCCCTGCCGGCAGCATGAAGCTCCTCGAACACGGTCCGCCTCACCTTGGTGTATACCAATATGTCCTGAGCCTCGCGAGGAACATCCCTGGTTGGGACGACTGCCGTCTAGGCCAAGGCCGCCTGAAGCTCGGCCGACAAAGCATCGACCTTAGCACGAAGCTCATTCACCTCCATTACGGCCACACGGCCCATATCCGCTTCCTCCCTCCGCTGCTGGAGGAGAATCTCTAGCTCGGCATTCCGAGCCACAGTGGCCAGCAAATCGGAATCCGCCCTCTCAATCTGCTCCGTTTGTTTATGCAGCTACTCCTCCAGTGACTGAACGGTCTCTCGGAGGAGGCTAGACTCCGGGGCATCCGAAAAAAATTTCGAGAGCGTCTTATGTTTCTTGCGGGCCTCCCTGCACTAGGTACGGGCATTACAAATTCTTGGTCATTTCTTTCGGGGTTGACCAATGCTCCAGCAGCATTTATGGAGTTGATGAATCGGGTGTTCAGGCCTTATCTAGATCTGTTCATGATAGTTTTTATAGATGATATCCTGGTATACTACCGCAGCCAGGAAGAGCACAAGCAACACCTCAGAGTGGTTCTTCAGACTCTGAAGGATAATCAGCTATATGCCAAGTTATCAAAATGCGAGTTCTGGTTGAGTTCGGTTGCATTTTTGGGTCATATCGTGTCAGTAGAGGGTATTCAAGTGGACCCAAAGAAGATTGAGTTAGTCAAGAATTGACCCCGACCAGCTTCAGTGACCGAGATTCGGAGTTTCTTGGGGTTAGTAGGCTACTACCGTCGATTTGTAGAGGGGTTCTCTTCTATTGTGGCCCCGATGACCAGGTTGACCCAGAAGGGTGCCCAATTCAAGTGGTCAGATGAGTGTAAGGCGAGCTTTCAGAAGCTCAAGATAGCTCTGACTACGGTACTAGTGTTGATCTTGCCCACGGGTTTAGGGCCTTACACAGTTTATTGTGATGCATCCCGTATTGGGCTTGGAGCGGTATCAATGCAGGATGGCAAGGTTATTGCATATGCCTCGAGGCAGCTTAAAATCCATGAGAAGAATTATCTGGTTCATGATCTTGAGCTGGCAGCAGTAGTTCATGCCTTAAACATCTGGAGGCATTATCTATATGGTGTGGCATGCGAGGTATACACGGATCATAAAAGTCTTCAGTATTTATTTAACAAAAAGAGTTAAATATGCGACAGAGGAGATGGTTAGAGTTGCTGAAAGACTATGATGTTACTATCTTATATCACCCAGGTAAGGCCAATATAGTGGCCGATACGTTGAGTAGGAAGTCTGCCAGCATGGGTAGTCGCGCTTATATTCCGGTCAGCCAGAGACCACTTGCTATAGATGTCCAGGCCTCAGCCAATCGGTTTGTGATACTAGACATTTCTGAGCCTAGTAGGGTGTTAGCCTGCACGGTCGATTGTTCTTCTCTATTAGAGCGTATCCGTGAGAGGCAGTTTGATGATCCTCATTTGCGTGACCTGAGGTATACTATACAGAGGGGAGGTGCCACGAAGGTAACTCTAGATGATGATGCAGTATTGAGATTTCAGGGGGCGAGTTTGTGTGCCCAATGTTGAAGGGATTCAAGAGTTGATCTTAGCAGAGGCCCACGGTTCGCGGTATTCTATTCACCCGGGCGCCGCGAAGATGTATCAGGACTTACGCCAACACTATTGGTGGCGTAGAATGAAGAATGACATTGTTGCGTATGTCGCTCGGTGTCTAAACTGTCAGCAGGTTAAATATGAGCACCAGAGGCCTGGTGGTGTGTTCCAGAGAATTGAAATTTCCGAGTGGAAATAGGAGCGGATTACAATGAACTTCTTTACTGGACTCCCTTTGACTCGGAGGAGATTTGATGTTATTTGGGTCATTGTTGATAGGTTGACCAAGTCAGCACACTTCATTCCAGTATCTATCTCTTACTCATCAGAGAAGCTAGCAGAGATTTACATCAGGGAGATTGTTTGCCTTCATGGGATGCCGGTGTCTATTATCTCAGATTGGGGTACGCAGTTTACCTCGCGTTTCTGGAGAGCGGTCCAGCAGGAGTTAGGCACCCAGGTTCAGTTGAGTACAACATTTCATCCTCAGACGGATGGCTAGTCCGAAAGGAGTATTCAGATTCTAGAAGACATGCTTCGAGTCTGTGTTATTGATTTCGGAGGCTCGTGGGACTCGTTTCTGCCATTAGCAGAGTTTGCCTACAATAACAGTTACCAGTCTAGCATCCAGATGGCTCCGTATGAGGCGTTGTATGGTAGGCGATGTCGATCACCAGTTGGATGGTTTGAACCGGGAGAGGCTCGGTTGCTGGGTACAGACCTAGTTCAGGAGGCCTTAGACAAGGTCAAGACCATCCAGGAGAGGTTGCATTCAGCTCAGTCTAGATAGAAGACTTATGCGGATGGTAAGGTCCGAGATGTGGATTTCATGGTTGGTGAGCGCGTATTGCTTCGAGTATCACCTATGAAGGGCGTGACGAGGTTCGGAAAGAAGGGCAAGCTCAGCCCTAGGTATATTGGTCCATTTGAGATTCTAGACCGAGTGGGAGAGGTGGCTTACAGACTTGCACTGCCACCTAGCTTATCAGTCGTGCATCCGGTTTTTCATGTATCTATGCTTCGGAGGTACCACGAGAATCCTACACATCAGCCGTGCATCCGGTTTTTCATGTATTTATGCTTCGGAGGTACCACGGCGATCCTACACACGTGTTAGACTTCAGTACTGTCCAATTGGACAAGGATTTATCTTACGAGGAGGAACCGGTGGCCATTCTAGACCGGCAGGTTCGACAGTTTAGGTCGAAGAGTTTTCCTTCCGTGCGAGTTCAGTGGAGAGGTCAGCCTCCTGAGGCATCGACCTGGGAGTCCGAGTCTGATATGTGGAGCCGTTACCCACATTTGTTCCTTGACTCAAGTACTTCCTTCTCTTGTCCATTCGAGGACGAACGGTTGTTTTAGAGGTGGAGGATGTGATGACCCAAAGGGCCATCACCTATTTTTCTCATTTGTTTCGTGCTTTCGAGACCTTGAAAACCTTATTTTATATTGCCTCGATTTACGTGTGTAGTCCGGGCACGTAGCCGAAAATTGTTTGTGTAAGAATATGTGAATTCTATGGAAAATTTGATATTAATATTGATATAGTTGACTTCGGCCAATATTTTTGGTAAATGGACCGGACCCGAGATTGGACGATCCCGGAAGGTCCGTAGGAAAATATGGGACTCGGGCATGCGTCCGGAGTCAAATTCCGAGGCCTAGAGCCCAAGATATGAATTTTTCTGTTAATCTGTTTTGCTGAAATTATTAATGAAAATGGAAATTAAAATTGATTAAAAGACCATGGTATCGGGCTCGTATTTTGGTTCCGACGCCCGGTGCAAGTCTTATATATTATTTAAGTACTTCCTGCAATGTTTGATGGAATTTGAACGTCGTTTGATGTGTTTTGAACCATGAGTTCCAAATTTAAAAGTTTATGAAGTTTAAAAGAAGAAATCATGAATTTGAGGCTTGATTCTATGAAAATGATGTTATATTGGTGATTTGATCGTGCGAGCAAGTTCGTAGTATGTTTTTGAGGTTGTACGCATGTTTGGTTTGGAGCCCGAGGGCTCGGGTAAAGATTTGATAGTCCGTTAGAGTAAATTTTGAAAATTACACAGCTGGTATTTTTCCCCAGCTGATATCTTCGCAATTGCGAAGAAATGCTCGCAATTGCGAGCAATCCAAAAAATAGATGAGGTTCGCAAATGCGAACAAAAGGTCTCAAAAGCGAAGTGTCCCAGGATTAGGCTTGATTCGCAAATGCGAATAAGGCTTCGCAAATACGAAGCAGCTCACAAACGCTTTGCGTTCGCAAATGCGAGCAACATGTCGCAAATGCGAGGCTGCCCTGTATTGGGCTTAGTTTGCAAATGCGAACATATCCTCGCAAATGCGAACATATCCTCGCAAATGCGAATTCCGCAGCCCAGACCTGTCATGTTCGCAATTGCGAACATATGTTCGCAATTCCCATATCCGCAGCTGTGCAATCTAATACTTAAATGATTTGAAACCCTTTTTCACCATTCTTTCAAAACCCAAAACACCACACACGATTTTCCAAGAGCAATATCACTCCAAATCACTTGTAAGTTAATTTTTACTCAACTCTTTCAATTCCTAACATCATTAAACATGTTTTCCATGAGAAATTAAAGGTTTTTATGGTTGAAATTGTTGTTTTTGGGTAGAACCTAGGTTTTTCATAAATTGGGGAATTGGACCTCGATTTGAGGTCCAATTTTGAAACAAATCTTATAGTTGAACTCGTGAGGGAATGAGTAACTGGATTTTGGTCCGAACCCCGAGTTTCGACCATGTGGGATCAGGGGCGTTTTTGAAAATTTTAGGTAAAACTTTGAGAAACCCATTTTTATGCATCCGAATCAATTTGTATTGTATTTATTGAAGTAATTGGACCAATTGTGATTAGATTCGAGCGATTTGAAGGTTGAATTTCGAGGTAAAATGATAGTTGGAGGTTAATTGGACTTCAAGGCTTTGAGGTAAGTGTTTGATCTATCCTAGCTTGAGGGAATATGATTGAATGTGATAATTGCTAATTGTTATGTGATCGAGTGCGGTGTATAGGCATGGTGACGAGCATCTATACACTGGTGTCCAGCCTGACCGTGAGTCGTTTGTTGATATATGTTGTGAGTTAATGTGGGATGTTCTTAAGTCATGTTCTTGAGCCCTTGCCGGGTTGTGAAGGTTGATTATTATTTCCTTCCCGGGACTTTATTGTGTTGTTGTTGTTCCCTTGCCGGGATATTGTAATAATTATTGTTTCCCTTGCCGGGACGGTTCATATTACTTGTTTCATTCTTTTGCCCTTGACTGTGATTGTTATTTGGGTGAGGAAGAGTGATAATGCACGAAGGGTGATGACGTGCCATTTTTACTTATGTTCGCACGAAGGATCATTCCGTGCCTTGTTTTACTGTTTATGCACGAAGGAACATTCTGTTCCGTTGTTACTTAATTTATGCACGAAGGATCATTCCATGCCATGTTTATTATTTATGCACGAAGGAACATTCCGTGCCGTTATTACTTAAACCATGAACAAAGGATCATGCCGTACCATGGATGTGAGGATGAGAGTAAAAGCACGAAGGGTGATGCCGTGCAACCATTCAATTTTTTGCTTTGCAATAACTGTTTCTGCTACACTCTATTTTTATCTTATTTGATTTATTATGTATTACTGATTGTACTCCCCAGCACGTTACCTCCTTTGTTATTTGTGTTACTCAATATCTTTATTATTTTGTGATACATACATATATAGAACTGCACAGGTTTGTGTGAGTGTCTGGTCCTAGGCTTGTCACTACTTCGCCGGGATAGGCCAGGAACTTACCAGCACATGGGGTCGGATTGTGCTGATACTACACTTCTGTACATTTTTGCACAGGTCCAGGTTTTGAGCAGGAGCAGCAGCAGTAGTATACTAGTGGGATTACCGTACTTCCGAGACTGAGGTAGCTTGCAAGCGTCCGTAGGACCGACGTCTCCTCTATTTACTTTTATTATTGCTGTGGTATCATTGTTCCGAGACAGACGGTTATTATTTATTTTCTTTCAGACCATTATGTGTAGTTATTCCTTAGTAGTTCGTGAGTTTGTGACTCCACATCTTGGGTAGATAATTTATGTCAGTTACTTTACACTATTATTCATCTCTTATTCGAAAGACTTCCGCATTTAAAAATTTGAGTAATTTTCTTGCTATTAAATATGAGAACAAAAATGATGGTATGAACAGGAAGATGGTGAGTGAATTGGCTTGCCTTGCTACCACGAGTAGGCGCTATCATGATCCCGACGGTGGGGGAAATCCGGGTCGTGACAGATAAGGTACATAACCCCTGCATCAAGCCACTTGATCACCTCCTTTTTGACCACCTCTTGCAAAGCCTCATTCAACCTCCTTTGATGTTCTACAGAGGGCTTGGCATCGTCTATAATTATTATCTTGTGCATACAAAAGATGGGGCTTATTCCCCAAATATCAGCTAGAGTCCATCCAATTGCCTTCATTATTCTTTGGAGCACCTCCAGTGTGGCATCTACCTGCATGTTAGTAAGACAAGACGAAAGAATAACATGTAAAGTTGAACTAGGGCCCAAGAACTCATACCTAAGGTGTGAGGGCAAAGGCTTCAACTCCAAAATGGGAGGTTCCTCAATTTAGGGCTTTGTTGACGGTCTTTCTATTCTCAAGATCCAAAGAGAGCTTACGGGGCTCATAATAATAAAGAGCCCATTCTTTGCAAAGCATTGACACACTCCATCCTACCTTCATCCTAATTCACATCAATGTTCAACAATACCACTTTTAAAGGATCCTCCACATTGATCATGGCACTAGTATCATCAACTATCACCTCCGTGACAAGATCCACAAAAGAGCACACTTCAGTACTATTCGGCTGCTTATTGATTTACACATATGAAACACCACTTTTTCATCACCCACCCAAAATGTGAGCTCCACTGCTTCCACATCAACCAATGCCTTCCCATTTTCTAGGAAAGGTTTTCCCAAAATTATAGACACCTCATAGTCAACTTCACAATTGAGAATCACAAAATCAGCATGTAAGATAAATTTGTCCACGAACAAGAACATCATTAATAATACCAAATAGCCTCTTCATAGATCTATCCTCCATTTGCAATCTTATTGAAGTAGCTCTTGGTTAACATTAACCAAAGTTTTGAACACGGAGTGAGGCATCAAATTGATAGTTTCTCCCAAATCACACAATTCCTTTACAAAATTCACACTCCCAGTGGTATACGGAATGGTGAAAGCACTGGGATATTCAAGATTTGGAGTCATCGAGTGCACAATTGCACTTACTTGATGAGTCATTTTAATGGTCTCACAATCTGTAAATCTCTTTTTCGTCACTAAGTCTTTCATAAACTTGTCGTAACCCAGCATTTGCTCAAGAGCTTCAACCAAAGGAACATTGATTGACAAGCTTTTCATCATCTCAATAAACATCTTAAATTGGTTTCATTCTTTTGCTTTGAAAGTCTTTGAGGGTAAGGTGGAGGAGGCCTTGGCAAAGGAGCCTTGGCTTTAGGCGCAACCGTATCTGGCATGTCTATTACGTGTTCCCTCGACGGGTTCACATTATTTTAAGTCTCCACCTTATTATCATGAATATCAATTCTCACTTTCGCATTCAAATTCTCTTCCCTCACTTGCTCATCAACTATAGGGACATCATCATCTTGCACTTCAACCTCAGATCTCACAACTTCCTTTTGCTTGGAGATATTCACATCACCACCTCGATAGCTTCTTGTAATCACCGCCATTGCGTTCCCAGTATTGTTCCCACCCATCGAGTTTACACCCATCGATTTTACTATCGTATCACTATGTAGAGCCCACTTAGGGTGAGTATTCAAAGATTGTGAAATCTGGCCAAGTTGAACCTCCAAGTTTTGGAATGAATTATTATGGGATGCCAACTCTACGTTAGAGTCGGCGTTCTTTTTCATCATTTGTTTAAATATAATCTCGATCCTCCCCATCTCATTATTTGACGAGCTAGACCTTGGGATAAAAATGGAGGTAGGTTATTTGAATGTCGATACATCGGAGGCCTTTGAAAGCCTTGCCTCCGAGTCCCTTGATTACCATTATCCCAACCCCCTTGGTTGTGGTTTCCTCCCCAGTTGTTGTTGTTGCCACCCGAGTTGCCCTGGTTGTTTTGGTTGTTTTAGTTGCCTCATTTCTAATTGTTGTTCCCCAGTTTTCATTTCCTTGTTGGTTTTGATTCCCGCAATTTCTTTGGGATCTCTACTATTTTTGTTAGTTAGGAGCATTTCTCCTTTGTCCTTGATAATTTTTCACATACTACACTTCTTCACTTTGCTCATCATACTTATCATCTTTGTTGAAACTACAACTACCTTGCTCATATTGATCAGGACTTCCTTCACCTTATTGACCTCTTTGTCTCCTATTGTTGACCAACATGTTGACACCTTCCACGGCATTTACTTGTTTTAGTGCTTGAACATGCTGCAATTGTACTTTTGCCAATTGGTTCATTGTTGTAGTCAACTCCGCTATTGCTGGACCATGGTCGTGGAGCTTTTTGTGCAAGTGAATGACTGTGGGATCACCCTGTGGCACATTAGCTCGACTTTGCCAAGATGAGGAAATATCTATCATCTTGTCCAATATCTCACACACCTCAGCATAAAGTGGGTTCATAAAATTTTCCCCTACTTGCTGGTTCACTACATACTAATTGGTCGAGTTAATGCCATGGTAGAAAGTATGTTGGATCATTGCTTCACTCATGTCATTATTTGGATATTTTTTCACGATTGTCTGATACCTTTCCTAGATTTCATGCAGTGGTTCATTAGGTTCCTGTTTGAAGGCCAAGATCTTACCTCTCAAAGTTGCTATATGCCCTGGCGAGAAACAATTAGCTATAAACTTGTCCGCTAACTCATCCCACGTAGTGATGAAATGGTTGAGAAGTCTTTCGGGACAGTCCAAAGCTTTCCCTCGAAGTGAGAAAGGAAACAATCTCAATCTTAATGCATCCTCCGACACATTCGTCTTCTCGCTTCACCAACAGGTATCCACAAATCCTTTAAGATGTTTATATGCATTTTGATGGGGAGCAGCGGTGAAGTACCATTGCTGCTCCACTAAAGTCAACGTCACATTTGTAATTTGGAAATTGGTCGCCTGGATCCGGGGTGGGACAATTGCACTTGCATAGCCCTCATTTGGAAGCACCCGAGGAGTGACTTTTAGAGGAGGCGGAGGAGGTTCTGGAATGTTTTCATTGGCCTGGCGGCCTCTTCTTTGACCTTGAGGTACTAGAGGCACTTCATCTTCACCATTATCATCAAACTCCTCCCCCGAAATATTTCCAATAGGATCATCGTTTGCCATATTGTACCTGAATTGATTAACTCACACAAATTAGTAAAATGGAAGGAAAGAAAAATAAGACACAAACTAGTCAGATAGATAGCCAAAACCGTTTAGCTCACCGACAACGATGCAAAAAATTGATCGAATCCAACCCTATACCACTATAGAATAATAGCAAGACCAGCCGATGCAGTTTTTACCTGAAGGGTTCAGGATCGATTTTCACAGAGGGCTAAGATAGGTTTGGAATTGGGTTCCCATCTAATCTTGCAATGTGCGATGTTCTTGATTGTACTTCTAATCGTTCTTTGTTTGTTTAATATTATACTTTAATATTAATAAAATAAAATAAAAAGCTAAGTACGATATTTTTTGTGTGAGGGTTTTCTTAATTGGTAAAAGGCACTAATTGGTAAAAGGCACTAGGGAAGTGACTTACACCTAGGTGAATATCTAATGGGATTAAAACTTAAGGTAAATTTATTATAATTGAGATCATGATATAGACATTGCACGTAACTACTCACTCTTACCTCTTGGTAGTTTGAGTGACTTTGACCTAATTGGCTTTATCAAGCCCAATGGATGTTCAAATAATGCAAGCAAAATTAGCTCAAGTCGGGTATTACTATCTCTACGTATAACCATTTGATTGGGGCTATCAATCTCTTTGATTGCACCCCAATTCCTCGTTGTCCTGAAATTTCTAGTCTTAATATCTCTTTCTCAAGAAGAGACTAAGGAAAAAAGGCACAAATAAGTATTTGCAACCACCAATTCAACATTTAAAGCATAAATCAAGCCAAATATCGACCACCCATAAACATAAAAGCCCTAAAATTGAAGACCTATTAAATACGCACACTAGGGTTGAGCCACAACCCTAGCTGATGAATTTAGCTACTCATAATTAAAGAATAAATCAAAGATTTAGGTAAAATATAACCTATAAAAAGTAATTATAAGAGAAGAATCTAAGATTAATGGTTATCCAAGCTCTAAAATTATGCAAAATAACAAAAAGTTACAGTTCACGTGTCCCTATCACAACAAATGACCTAAAAATTTGAAAAGAGCATTTTATGCACATCTAAATTTTTTAAGCAAAATTGCCCCTACGAGGATACCACTGACAACGGAAAAAGGACTGCCTCAGTGCTTAGACGACCGTAGCCACATAAAAGCAAGCGCGGACCGCGGTTCTTCCCTTTTAGCTGGTTTTGATCTTGATCCCGTCGAGAGTGGAAAAACTATCTCCTTAGCGTTCCGCTTACCACGGCCGCGAAATATAAGCGTGGACCGCGATCTTCAATTTGAGCTCTAGACTGAGTTCTCTAATTATCACTTCCGCTGAGGGCGAGAAGTTGGCCGATGTCACGTCAGAGACACCACTGCCGCACAATTTCACTGCGGGCAGCGGTAACTTGCAAGCCCAAAATGCAAATCTCTGAACCTTGCCATCGCTGAGAGCGTAATCAAGACAGCCTCAGTGGTGGACTCTCAGCGTCTGCGACTATTTATCCACTATCAGTGCCCTTTTGACTCAGTTTTGAACTTGTGCAGGTATCACTCATTTATGAGTTAGTTTTGACTTTCTTGTTTCTTTTTGATCAAACACTACAACAAAGTATAATAAGTTAGCTTTCGGGAATACTTGTACACACTTTTAATCTAAAATCTAAGCAAAAAGGATCATAAAATAGGTTAGAATCCCTAGTTAACAGTGCTCAAAGAAGTTTGCCACATCAAAGTGAGTAATGTCAAAATCATTGTCAGAGACAAAATTAGCTTCAAGGCCTTTATTCTTTAAAGATGCTTGATAAATCTCAATCAAATATTTTGGTGTACGAAAAATATTTGTCCAATGCCCTTTTCCACAACACTGATAGCATTCAGTTTCTGAACCTAACCTTTGGCTTCTTATCTTTCCCATTCCACTTTTGGTTGTTATTTTTCTTTGGGGGTGATTAATACTAGGAATTTTTTTTCCCTGGCCACGGCTACGGCCACGACCATGACCACGAACAAAGACACGGACTTTTCCTCGCTTAGAATAATGAGAATACACCTCATCCACTTTTGGCAATAGTGTAGACCTAGTGGGTCGATTTTCGTCATTTGTCATGAGCAAGTCGTTGTTTTATTCAGCCACAAGGAGAAGAAAAATCAAATTAGAGTACTTTTTGAATTTTCTCTCAGTACTGCTATTACAAGACCATATTAGAGGCATGAAACATTGTGAACAGTTTTTCAAGCATATCATAGTCAGTGATAGTATCTCCACAGAGTTCCAATTTAGAAGTAACTATGAACATTGCAAAATTATATTTAGAAACAGACTTAAAGTCTTAGAGCCTCAGATGACACCAATCATATCGTGTTTGTGTAAGATTGACCAACTTTAAGTTGTCATATCTTTCCTTTAAGCCATTCCACAAAATAAGTCGATATTGACCGTGAGATATTTTATTTTCAACCCTTCATCAAGGTGTTGGCGCAAGAAAATCAAGATCATAGCACAGTCTTGGGTAGATACTTTATTTTTATCGTTAATGTCGTTTCGAAAACCCATTGTATCTAAATGGATTTCAGCATCTACCACCTATGTCATATAGTTTTTGCACGAAATTTCAAGGGCAATGAACTTTCTTTTCATAATATCAGTCATAATTAAAAAAGGAGAAAAGTTATACCTTAATCTTCTCAAAGAACTTCTTAATACGGTAGAGTCTGGTGTTGATAATATTTTGTGAAACAATAAAGAAAAATATTGCAAAGAAAGAGAGAATTCTTATTGATTTGGGATGAACTACAATGGAATATGCCCTATCTATTTAAAGTGAAAGAGTGACTTAGCCACCAAATAAAATCTCTAAAATATCTCTAAAATATAGACATTCACCTTAAATAAAACTCTATTTATAAGATACAACTTTTTTATCTCATTGTTTGTGTTGCAATTGTGGGTATTTATAGGATAAGAAACGAGAAAAGAAAAGAGTTAAGAAAATATGATAAGAGATTGACCGTAAAACTAATGGTGATGCTGGATTGTGAATTGTGGCGGTTGGGATGGTGGTTTCACAGCGAGCGTGAACGGAATAGTGGTGAAAGGCCATCTCCACATAATTTTTTGGACGAATAGCCTCAGAATAATATTGAGAGATAGTCAAAGAGTTAATGAACTAAAGAAATGATGCCTCAACAACTCAAAAGTAAGACACTGATAAGTGAAATTAAACCGGGCCTTCGTGAGGATTGAGGAACATACACGCACAAAAACAAAGAAGAATTAATTTAAATAGACTGTTAAATTAAAACTGAATGTATAATATATGTGTAAATATATGTGTAAACCCATGTATAATAAATGTTTAGTTTATGTACACGGCTAGTTGTTTGTATAAAGATTCCTAAAAAGAAAAGAGGCCTCAGTGGTTATGCTATAGGCAATTGGGCTTTTGTTGGCGAGCTTTAATGAGAAAACTACCCTCTATAGCCCCTCAAAATTTTAATAGCCCATGTTTTGACCCACTTTCAAAAAATGGCCATTCGGCCTAAACATATTGCATATACTAGCCGAACAGAATGAGTATGACAACACAAGTGCTTGTAGCTCAATGGGTAGAGTGCCTATTTTCTAAGTAGACGGTCGCAGGTTCGATCCCTACCTAGTGCAATGGAGAAATTTTTTTTTGCGATGTATAAATATTGTATCATAAGTTCGATAGTGTATCATTGGTGTACATTGAGCCTATCTCAACTGCGCTTGTGTATCTAAAGTGTATATATTTGTGTATCCCAAATATAACTTGTATCGTGAATGTATAATCTGTCTAAAAATGTATAAAAATTGTGTATAATGTGTATTTTCTAATATTTTGGAGTGTAATTGTGAGCACGTGATTTTTGCCCTATAAGAGAAATACTCCCAAAGATTCAAAATAAAATAATTTTAGTTTTCTTGCAATTGTTGTGAATTTTGTGTTATTTTTCTTGTATTATTTGTATTTTTATCCGTGCATATTTGCTTGTTTAAATAAATAAAATATACAAAAAATATGTTGCATATGTATATAAAATTCAAGTTTACAATTAAGTTTATTTTACAGAAATGAAAAGTCATAAAAAATATGTATTTTTGCATTTTTTAAGCATTTAATGTCCAAATCGTGCAATTTTATTTTTATTAATGTTTAATTTTGTGTGATAATTATTATTATGAGTTAATTAGTATTTCAAGATAATTTTTAATTTTTATAAATTAATCTTAGTATTTTTGGGCTTTATTAATTAGGATGTTGAATAATGGAGAAGAACAAAATAGAAAAAATTTGGATTGGGCCATCTTGCAAATTAAGTTACAAGCCCAATCCTAAGTACCCTTACCCAACCCAAAACCCCTTGGCCCAAAAAGAAAATTTCAGATTTTTAGCCAAAAATAATCATAATCACATAACATAAAGTAGTGGGGGCAAGGAAATAAAGGAAGAAAACATGGAGAGGAAAACATGGATTAGTGGGTTTTCTTTAAATTAAAAAATATATTCTTTTTAATAAAAAGATCTGAAAATTTTCAAAATTCTTGCCTATAAATAGAAGAGAAGATTTATGAAAAAGGGGAGAGGGGGAGAGAAAAAAAGAGAGGAAAAATAGGAAGAGAAGAAAAAATAAAAAAAATTCTCTGCTGTGGTATACACTCGATATACACTCTGGACACAGAAGTATACACAGCAAAAAAATTCAATTTTTGAGAGTTTCTTTTGAGAATTGAAAAGAGTCCAAAGCTAAAGACAAAACAAAGAGAAAATCTGGAATATATTTTTCTTTTCTATTTTTTACTGGTTTTTTTTTTTCCGTATTGCTGGAATTTTCGGGATTGAGGTGTTGAAGCTACTGCTGGTTGTTACTGTTGTTGTTGCTGTATTTTCACCGCCATGTTGATTTTCCATCTTCCATTCCTTTCAAAACCAGGTACACATTCTAAAAACCATGTGTTGATGTAAGCTCGAATTGGAAGTTGAAGTTTTGAAAATGAAATAGAAAAGCAAGTTGTTGATTAATATTTATTGTTATTTTTCCGTTTTATTAGTTTTGTCAAATTGTAGTTAGCTCTATAATTTGAAGAATAAATTGGTCATTTAGTCGGCTTGTGAGGGAACACCTTTTGTACTAATATAGAGTAGCCTTTTATGCATGTAATTAATTAGGACTTTTTCTTTTTCTTGTAAAGATAAACTAAATAAAAAAATGTAGTCACTTTAGGATTATCCTTTTAAATAAAAAATGTTACGAGCCTCGCTAAATAGAAAAATAAAATCGCGGGGCCCCTCAATAAGAATGTTCACTTTTTCTTAAAAAATAATCAAATGCGGTAAATGATTTAAAATTGCATTATAGTTTGAACATGTTTTAAAAATCAGATATTTAGCCATTACAATAATTTAAGCGACCGTGCTAGAACCACGGGATCCGGGGGTGCCTAACACCTTTCCTCGGGTCAACAGAATTCCTTACTTAGAATTTCTGGTTCGCAGACTTTATTTGGAAAGTCGAAAATTTCCTCGATTTGGGATTTAAATAAATCGGTGACTTGGGACACCATAATTTATTCCAAGTGGCGACTATGAAATAAATAAATAATCTCATTTCGAATATTGTCACTTAAATTGGAAAAACTCCCTTATGCATTATCCTTCGGGGTAAGCGCGCCAAAAGGAGGTGTGACAGTAATCTATTTTTGTATAGTGACAGTCGTTTTGTATATATTTTGTATAGTAACATCTATTTTGTATATTTTTTGTATAGTGACAATCTATTTTGTATATTTTTGTATAATGACTATCAATTTTATATATTGACAGTCTATTTTGCATATTTTCTGTATAGTGATATTCTATTTTTGTATATCTATTGTATAAATTTTTTATAGTGATAGTCTATTTTTGTATATATTTTGTATAGTGACAGTCTATTATTTATAAATTGTATAGTAACAGTCTATTTTGTATAATTTTTGGATAGTGATAATCTACTTTGTATATATATTTTGTATTATATTATATCAATATTCAAAAGAAATGCTCTATATGGTGATGAGTCAAAATTATCTAAAAATAAATTTTAAATATTATCCTCATATACAATTGTTTATGGCGATGACACAACACTCCATTGTTGTTGATTCTTTGTTGTTGTTGTTTGAAATACATCCATTTGAGGCTTATGGACAGTGGTTTTCATTTGAATTGAAGATTTTGATCGATCGGTAACGTTGACCGTGGCACGTCGTTCTGATTTGACTAATGATCGACGATAGCAGAATCATTGTCGTTTATCCTTTAACAACCCGTTCTCACCCACGACCATGATTGTTCTTTCTTTCAGCAGCTATGTGCCCAATATTGGTCCTTTTTTCTCCTTCTTTGTGAGACTGAATCATCATATTCCAGTACCTGCAACTCTAACTCTAAATGATCACGAGTCTAATAGTTGGGTGATGGAACTTGTGGAAAGAAAGTATGGAAGATATATTACGAAAGGGTGGCATGCTTATGCAGTTGGCAACGAATTGAAAATTGGGGACACCCTCATAATTCAAAGGACACAAGTCATAGAATTGAAGGAATTGGATTTTACAAAAACAAGCAGCAGTGATTGGGAAAACCCAGAAGAATTCGAGGTCCTTCATACTAAGTATGACATCACAATAGAACGTGTAGCTGAGGACTAGTTTATTCATTGGTATTACACTTGGATAATAAATGATACCATGCTATATTCAATAGTAGTAATAATAGTATAAAGCGAAGTAGATATTCAGATTTTACTTCTCTCTCTCGCTTTCTTGTCTTCCTTTCCGTATTTCAAGCAAGAATGAAGGGGATGTGGCTGTGGCGACAAGACGAAGACAAAAACCAAGGATGGCGAAGATGGGAAGAATTTTTAGGCTAGCTTTTTAATTAGTTTTAGGCTATAAATTGTATACTACAATTTTATGGCTAGGGGTTGATATTAGTTTCTACTGGCCGGCTATAAGTGAAGTTTGCTCGAGCTTTAATTGGGGTGTCCCTCAAATTGGACTATATGCAATAATGCAATATGTATATGGCACTTGATTTATGCAATGCGGATAAATTTATCTACTGCTCAGTGTTACAAAAATTCCCTTTGAGGTGACATTAAAGACATTGAAATAGTTTATCTATATGATATATATGACATCTGGTTTGAGGAACTTGCTTCAGCCAGTTAATGTGATTTGAATTAAGGATGGCAATGGGGCGGTAGGGTGTGGGGCAGGTCTAGACATAGACTGGGTAGGGCGGATTGAGATAATTTGTTTTGAAGTTCTGTAGGGCTGCGGTTAAGATTAAAATTTTACATCTTTTGCGGCTATGATAATTTTCTTCTGCTTTCACCTTCCTCTCTTTGTTCTATATCTGTGATGACTGGAGCTCTCTATTCTTGTAATTTATAAAAAAGCTTTTTACTAGATTGCACTCCAGAAAGTACTTCGCCGAGTCTAGCATTTCCTACCAGGCTTATTATGTGTTATAACCGAATGCATCTATGAAATTAAAGTGAAATATTCTATTATTATTCTGTTTATGAATCCAAAGATATTACTTTTGTCCTTAATTCATATTTCTGAATTCTTATCTTAATCAACGATCTAATTTAATTGGAAATACTGGTGGCACTTCAAGTTCCTCAGCATACGTGAAAGCTTACAAGTTTATATTTAAGTAAATGGAACCAAAATGGACATAATGTTTCCAGTCAGTTGTTTATGGCTTTTGGTTTTCATTACAAACTAAGACTCTGTTAGTTTATAAGATTTTATAGCGTATACCATTGTAAAGTTAGAAAAAATCACCGCACAAGTTTAAATCCTTATTAAAATGAAAAATCCAGTCAAAAGATAAAAAAGAAACGAACAAATGAAGAAAAAAAATGTTCAGCAGGACGCGGCGGATTGAAACTGGACCCGCCCTCCACCCGCACAGATGCCATCCCTGTTTTGAATTACCAATTTGAAGACGGAGTTCTTCTCACAACCCCCTTGTATTTTCTCACAGTAAGACAGAATGGGCTTGCGATCTTACTATTGTCAACTCAGGCAACTTACTCTTGAAGAGAGACATGAGAATTGATTTGGGGATCTCCTTTCACAATATGTAGGCAGAATCCAATATTCTTTATGATGCTCAGCACATCTTCAACCTTGTCCTCATCCCCATAATGGGGTAATTTTTGAAAAAATTTCAGATCCAATCCTCCCCATTTTTATCCTCAGAGTGAGGATGAATAATGTTCCCTCAAATACGGGGTACATTATTCATCTCACTCATTACTATTCAACAACAACAACAACAACAACAACAACCCAGTATAATCCCACTTAGTGGGGTCTGGGGAGGAGTATAATTGGGGTCTACTCTATGGTAGAGAGGCTGTTTCCAAATAGACCCCGGCATCCTTCCCTCCAACAA
Organism: Nicotiana noctiflora; assembly: GCA_032618575.1. Classification (NCBI taxonomy): domain Eukaryota; kingdom Viridiplantae; phylum Streptophyta; class Magnoliopsida; order Solanales; family Solanaceae; genus Nicotiana; species Nicotiana noctiflora. The sequence continues at coordinate 61,244 of JASVEL010010171.1, forward strand.
CTTCCCACCTTGTTCTTGGGAGACTCGAACTCACAACCTCTCGTGATGACATTGAAACAAACCCTTATTCATCTCACTCATTACTATTCATCAATTATTATTATTATTTTATTATTTAATTTTTTATTTTATCTCTTTATCTACACTTAATTATGTTTATGTGATGTTTTTATAATATTAATATTATATCTTAACTTTAGTGTATAATTTTGATAAATTAATTTTCGTGTATTTATTATTTTATATAAAATTATAAGTTATAATTGTACAAAAAATATATAATTAACTCAAAAAATGAATGGTGCAAATATAAAATATTAGATGTTGCTAAAACTGAAAGGTGCGAATATAAAATATTAGATGTTGCTAAAATTGAAAAGTGGAGATTGAAAATACATTAAATGAAAATTCATTAAAATTGTCGTTATGTAATATGGATTTAATTAATCTTGTATCATAACGATTTTCCTTTTATTTGAATTATTAGTTTATCTATAATAATTGCTTACAAAATATATTATTTAAAGTTTTATGATATTGTTTTAATTATTGAAATTACAAATTAATAAAAATAAAAGATGGAACTTATTTAATTAAAATTTAAAATTAAAATTAAAATGAAAGATAATAATGTAATATAGTAGAGAGAGAAAAGTTTGGAACAAAAATGGAAGAATGGTTGGAGTAAGCTGATATAACGGTTTAGTAATAGAAGTGTCCCAATAGGGCGGAGATGCTAATGCAACGGTTTTGACCGTTGCAATAAGAGGTCTATGGCAACGGTTAGATAACCGTTGCTAAAATTTCGTTGCCATAGCCATAATTTCTGGTAGTGAAGTTGTCTCCAAAATGGGGAAATCCGTATTTTGGGGACAAAAAATAGGGTAAAGGTTAGAGATTGCCTCAAAATACGTAGAGGTTAATTATTTCTCAGTAAGGTTCAGGTTTACTCTGTTAAGTTATGGCCTACAGACTAGACTTTTTGTCGGCTCTATATTTATCCTCTGGATTCAACAACTAACATATATACTTAGTATAATTCCACTATTAAGAGCATGCAACTTCCAATAGATCCTCGGCATTTCTCCTCTATGTTCGTTATGTTTAATTGATCTAAAAAAAAGATGTAACCAGCTAGAAATCCTATATCAAGTCGCTTATAGAATGTGGAAGAGTTTATCACTGAAGGGGAGAGGGAAGTGAGGTTTAGCCAGTAGAAGTTTTGAACAATTAGACTGTTTGAGAGACTTGCAAGATTTTAAAGAGTTAAATAACGAGCGTTTTAGTGATCATGAATTGTTTGATAATTTAGCAGTACAAGAACATCACTCAATATTGATCTTCCAGCCCAGTGCCGGCTGAAGGGTAAGGCAGCCCAAGCAATGGCTTTAGGCCCCCAAACTTTGGGGGCCCCATTATTCACTTATTGTAATTTTATGAATTAATCTTTTATATAAAAAGTTATTTATTTTAAGGTTAAAAACTGTAATTCTTTAATACAAAAAAAAATAGAAAATTTTAGTTTGTATTTGATGTTAATTGTTGATATTTGAATAACCCGAAGCATATGAAAATCTCTTTATTTATTTATTTAGTAGATAAAAATTGTGATTACTAGATAATAAAAATTCAAAAAATATATTGACTTAGTCTCGAATAAAACATACTAGTCACTCTGACATGATAGCTTAGACTTATTTTTCAAACTATTATTACAAATAGAAGATAAGACTCGAATCGATATACTTAATAAGATAACAAGACTTTATACCCAAATATCTACATTCTTTATAGAATAATATTACTATAACAGTTGCATCCCAAGAAAAAAAAAATTTCAAATTAAAATTGATAAAATCTTGTATAGGATCAAGAATATCTCACGGGAAGCTAAATGGATCGGATTAACGATATTATCAGTTGAAAATAAATTATTAGAATAACTTAATTATAAGAAAATTATTAACAATATAGCATCTAAAAAAGTTGGAAAAATAATATATATATATATATATATATATATATTTTTTTTTTTTTTTTTTTAAATTAAGGGCCTCTCATCAAAATTTTGCTTTAGGCCACCGAAAATGTTGAGCCGCCCCTGTTCCAGCCCGATGGATTTCTTCTATTTATTGATCAATGATTGGGTCATAACATGTTGCCCCCCTAAGTTAACCTGAGACAAGATCTTTGGGATATAACTATTTCCAGATCAAGCTACTTTTGGTTGTCTGTAAAACATGGGTGTCAAAATATATAGTACTATAACTCACATCATTTACATTCACACAGCTCATGCAATTTTCACTTCAAATCTTGTCTGTACTATATGTGTTGAACTCCAACCCATCCAAAATATTTCTCCCCTATTCAATTCCAACTTGAGAAAATAAATGGCACTACATTTTAAAATGCAAGAGCATTAGCTGCTCTTTTGAACTCGTAGTAATTCTGAACCATCCAACACTTTTAATACAAGACCACATATTGTGGGCTTGTGGCCAATGGCTGCAGTCAGCTACAGAAAAGTAAGAACAATCATAGGTAGTGACAAAATTAGACATCTCATTAGGGCAGTTTAAGATTGAGTTTTTTTCACTGATTTATCTATTATTCAAGTTTTGTATATTACCTATCCTAAATAAATTTTTCTTTCAATTTATAAGCAATCCATTATTATTGTCTCAAATTAGGAGATTTTTACTTGGAAAGGGAGTAACCGGAGCGAACGAAGTTCAAATTGTCTTTTCATCTAAATAAGATCCCTTCCGGTTGTGTGTTACCTATTTTAAGTCATAATTAGCGCAACTCTTCTCTCTTTTTGTCATAATTACTTATTTTAAGAAAAGAACAATGTACGATACAACAACATACAAATTAAAAATAAATTTCATACAAATTTAATATAACTGCCAAAGGGCCAAGAACGAGCTTCCGCTTTATCTAAAGAAAAACCTCTTCCTTTCTCTTTTCCTGATCAGCGGATTCAGAGTGATCAGGTGAAGCCCCCCTTCTTGTTGGACTATACGTACACATACATACTAAGATAAATTTTATACAACTAATTATGCAGTATACAATTTATCGACAACTTTCATACATTATTCTCACTCAGTTAAATACAACTACAACATCATACAACGTAAGTATTATTTTTATACAAATTTTATACCATATATCTTTTGTATGTATTTTGTAATATTTTGTATGCGATGTTTTCGTCTGCTTCTTTTACAAATTTCAATCTGAAAATCTATCTATCTATCTATGTGTCTGCGCGCGCGCACATGTATAAAATACATACACAAGACATATGGTATAAAATTTGTATAAAAATACTATTACTCCATGTATATATTATCATTATAAATCAACCTCAATTTATCAATTTATGTATCCATTTTTCCTTTTCAAGTGTTTGAGCTTAAAATTACTAGTTTCTTGGGGAGGTTTGGGGTTGGACCAGTTTCTAATTAACAAGAATAGCTTCAAAAAGAACTTTTGCTTTTCCTTCTTCCACATCCCAAAATATGAGCCTCTAACTTATAGTCTAAAACAATCAGTACTTTGAATGTACTTATTGAAATATCAACAAACTCTCATTTAAGAAATTTAATTTGCACCATGTGAATGTCATTTTCACTGCAAACTGTAGCAACAACTGTATCCCTTTTAAATGACTATACGAATTTCTATAGACAATTATGCTTTTATTGACACTCTTGTCTTAAGTTACCCTTATTAATTTCCTATTTGAACATCAATACAGATAAGAGGCTCTTCTTATATAACTGCATAACTCTTTATTCAATAGGAATTGATTTTGTTCTAATTGTAACCTTTCCTGCACTTGAGGGACATTTTCATATTTGCTGCCAATCATGGGTTGTCTGTTAACAATTCAATGAATCCAATTTGGTAGGGCAGCAGACAAATTAAACAGAAGCTAAAGCCAACTGTAATTGATAATAGAACAAATTAATAATCTCTAGTCTTTAAGTCATTTATTTTTCTTCAAAGAGTCTAAATATAAGCATCTTTTTTAGTTGAGGTTGTTATTAAGGTCGTTGGTTCTATGTATTCTCCCTTTTTCCTTCTACTCATTGTCTGCGCAATAATAATTCTATATTTTATACTTAGTGTGGGATCTAAACTAATCATTAGGAGTTTGTAAGGGTTGATTAAAATAATAACAAAGTTGAAAATTAAGTTCTTGCATGTGGCAATGTGGAGAAGCATAAAGGGATCTGAAAAAACTATTCTTTTTTTTTAAAAAAAAAATCGGTTACTTGACAGTAATAATATTCTTTCGTATTTGGACTTTAATTGCAATTTCTACATGTGTTTAATATTTTCATAATTGTAAATTGATATACTGCATCAGCAGAAAAGAGAAACCAAAACAAAGTGTTTTTTTCGGATTTCAAGAATGACTTAATGATATTTTTTCTACATTGTCCTTAGAGTAAATAGTATTGGAATATGTGTTAGGAGTGTTTATGTGAGATAGTAATGTTAAAATGGTCAATTCTATTGCTAATTAATACGAAAAGGTGACTTTATTAATATGTGTGCAAACATCCAAAAAATTACTTATTTTAGACAGGATGAAAGTAATATATTACCTCGGCATTTCCAAGGTTTCAAATTATGAGCCACCTTCGGATAAAAGTTAAGCCATGCACGTAAGTCCCTTGTTTTTTGTTATTTGATAAATTATTTTGTGATGCTACTATTGGGAAAATTCTATGACGGAAGTCACTTTACATGGAATTTACTTTTTTCTGGAAAACGTTTTCTCATGTTTGGATATGAGTGGTAAATACTTTGTAAAGATTAAATAAATTGTATCAACTATTAAAAATAATATTTGCAAATCAAAAAACTGCCTAAGCAATTTTACAGTGCAAAATAATATTCCATCCGGTTCACAATAAATATTAAATTTACTTTTAGCATGACCATTAAAAAAATACTAAATTCTATACAAAAATACTTACTATGACTAAACTACCCCTAATTAAATATTTAATATGAGGAGTAAGAAAACTTTTTAGGGATATGTACATAGGGGTTATTTTGTAAAAATAAATCGAATTATTTCTTGATTACATAACTGGACATTTATTTTGAACCAAAATAAAAAAGCAAATTGAACACTTATTGTGAACCGGAGAAAGTACTAATAATAATAATAATGTCTAACTATTTTGTTGGAATAAATAACATGAAATTAAACATTAAAATACTTGGGAATAAAACGACTTGTGTTCACATCCCCCACCACCCAGGGTTGAAAACAGAATCCTGAAAATTATTTTCTACAACCGAATATTGCAAAACAACTTGTAAAAATAATTTCCGTAAAGATCACTTTTATCTTGAGGCTAAAACTATTTATATTTGGTAGCCGCAAAAGTGCATTAAGTTTTATATTCCATCCGTCTTAAATTTATGTGAACATGTTTGACTTGACACGTAGTTTAAGAAAAAATAAAGACTTTTGAAAATTTATGCTCCTAAACTAGTTAAAAGGGGGTCAGAGTATTTGTATGGTTATAAAAGCTTCTCATTAAGTGTAGGATTGTAAGTCAAAACTAAATTGTTTCCAAATTTAAAAAGGTTTCATTCTTTTTGGACCGGACCAAAAAGGAAACAGGTTCATATAAACTAGAACAAAGGCATTTTAAGAGCGGCCATATAATGTCATTTTCCCAATATTTGTACCTTTTTGTTTTTGTTGAAAAAATCATTTACACCACACCAATAGAGTTGTAGCACATTTCGCGAATTGTCTGGGTCCAATGTTATTTTCATGGCCCATTGTTCTGGAGCCCAGAGGGGACATACAACGTCACATGCCTTTCATATATATCCCTAGAACAAGCATTGTGTCATGTTCAGGTTATAATGCAATTTGGCTTCCTAATTGGCACATGCATTTGTACAAAAATTGTTTATTTTTGTGTAGGGGGTGGGGTTGTGTTGTGAATAAATTAGTTGCGGACAAGGATGCTTGCAAGGAAGACACAAAGGACAATCACATGGGGCTGCCACGTAAGGGTTCTAGAAGAATCATTCCTCCTAAAAGGCTAGGCGATTACGTTTGGAGTGGGGGTGGAAATTCACGTGAGAGTTAGTTAGGCAAAAGAATATAAAACTGAGTGAAAGCGAGATTGGGAGGCACGCTAATATTGTTGTGAAGGATGTCAACATTCTCTTCTCCTTCTTCTAATATCTCATCCCCTTTCTGTTAATTTCATTTTCATTTATAGCAGTAGTTTCAGAATTATCTCTACGGATTGTAATTGTAATTGAGCTCAGTCTGTTAATTCTACTGGAGGTTTTGGGTATTATCTTTCCATTGGTGCTTTCATCCAGAGGTCTCCATGGATGACCACAAACTCAAGTCCATTGTGGATGAATCTGTTAAGGTGGCAACATGCTCTTTTGCTAAGGAATTGGAGGACATTCGATCTCTGTTAATGGAGGTGGTGGGACGAAAAATTGATCTTACCGACGACCATGGCACAAATGCTTCCCCTCTTCGTCACAAACCGGCATCGGTGGAGATAGGGTGTTTTCACGGAGAAAACCCAGATGCTTGGATCTTTCAAGCGCAGAGATACTTTGACTTTTACAAAATAGCAGAGAACCAGCGTTTAACAATCGCATCGTTTTATCTCGACGGTGATGCGTTGGAATGGTATCGATGGTTGTTTCGGAACAAGCAACTCGTGGATTGGGAGCATTTTGTTGCGAAGGTGCGAACCCGCTATTACCAGAAGGGATTAGAGTCTGCAGAGGGCCGACTTGCAAAGCTCCGGCAAACAACCACCGTCGCTGATTTTCAGGCTAGATTTGAGACACTTGCAAACGAAAGTGATGACATGACTGATAGCAGAATGGTACGTCTCTTCATTTCTGGGCTTCGTAAGGATATTAAGAACTCAGTTTTGGTCCATAAGCCCAAATGTTATGAAGAAACGCTGGACTTAGCCCATATCCACGAGCGACGGATAATTGCTGAAAAAGGTCCGGGTTCGACCCGCTTTTGCCAAAACTCCATCCCTGTTACCAACCCCTAATTCAACACCAAGACCTACAAATCCTCTCGTCTCCACTACCCCTATTGCACCAAATCGCCCAACCCTCAAACGTTTATCTCATGCCGAGATGCAGAGTCGCCGGGAACGGGGGTTGTGTTATTATTGCGAGGAAAAATACACGATTGGCCACAAATACAAGAACCCACCCCAACTTCTCTTACTCACCGATGAGCACGAAAATGATCCTAATCACCAGGATTCTTTCGTCTCTGATGATTTTTTAGCAGAGGAGCTACAATGCCTAGAATTGCAAGAGCAATCGTCTATTTCATATCATGCACTAACTGGAGGAATCTCTCCATCCACTCTGCGATTCACTGGTCAGGTTAATGGTTCTCCGGTACAAGTGTTGGTCGATGGAGGTAGTACCCATAATTTTGTCCAGACTCGAGCTGCTAAACATCTCCGTCTCCCTGTTGAGTCTATCCGTCCAATTTCTGTCATGGTCGGAAGTGGACAACGACTCCGCTCTGAGGGGGTGGTGCGACAATACTCACTTGAAATTCAGGGGAGTACATTGGTGGAGGATTTTTATGTTTTGCCTTTCCATGGTGCTGATGTTGTATTGGGAGTGGCATGGCTAGCCTCCCTAGGGCCCGTCGTAACTGATTATGCAAAGAGGATATTCAAATTTACTAGGGATGGAACCACCATAACTTGGCAGGGGGATTGTCCAACAGATGCCCAACCAATACAATTGCATAGTTTGAGGCGTATGGCGGCCACAGATGCTATTGCCTCTTTCTTTTGTCTTGAGAGGGTCACAGAAGAAATACCTTGTGTCAGGGCATCCACTGCTGATTTAGAAGATCTCCTAAGTGGTTATGCTGATGTGTTTCAGAAGCCAACAGGCTTACCTCCATCACGTGAGCAGGACCATAGCATACACCTTCACCCCGGGGCGCAACCTGTGAATGTGAAGCCCTACAGGTACCCCTATTTTCAAAAGCAAGTTATGGAGAAATTAGTCGCTGAGATGCTCAAGGAAGGAGTTATCAGGCCTAGCACTAGCCCTTTTCTCGTCGCCGGTGTTATTAGTCCGCAAGAAGGATGGCACGTGGAGATTCTGTGTTGATTATCGTGCTTTGAATGCAATCACTATACGAGATCGCTTCCCAATTCCAACTATTGATGAATTGTTTGATGAATTACATGGTGCCCACTACTTCTCAAAATTGGATCTCTTATCAGGATACCATCAAATCAGGGTCAGGCCCGAAGATGTGGCTAAGACGGCTTTTCGCACCCATGACGGGCACTATGAATTTTTAGTAATGCCTTTCGGACTAACCAACGCACCTTCCACCTTTCAAGTGACTATGAATGAGGTATTCCGTCCCTATTTGCGTCGCTTTGTGCTGGTATTCTTCAACGACATCTTAGTTTACAGCCACTCTTGGGGTGACCACTTGGAGCATCTAGCTATTGTATTACAGCTACTACGCCAGCACCAGCTTGTAGCGAAATAGTCCAAGTGTTTGTTTGGACAGACTTCAGTGGAATATTTGGGTCACATTCTGTCGGCACAAGGTCTAGCTGTAGACCTTGTTAAAATCAAAGCTATTCAGCAATGGCCTCCTCCTCGCTCGGTGAGGGAAGTTCGTAGTTTTCTTGGGCTTGCTGGCTACTACCGCCGTTTCATTCACCACTACGCTGCTATAGCTGGGCTTTTATCTGATTTGTTGCGCAAAGATGCTTTCAGATGGACTGAAGTAGAGCAGCAAGCATTTGATTCTCTGAAGGATAAATTGGGATCCACACCTATCCTAACCTTGCCGGATTTTAGCCAGGAGTTTCACGTAGAAACAGATGCATCGGGGCATGGAATTGGTGCTATTTTGTCACAAAGAGGTCATCCCATTGCGTACTTCAGTCAAAATCTAAGTCCACGGATGCAAAAAGCTTCAACATATCATCGAGAGATGTTTGCAATTACTCAGGCTGTGAGTAAGTGGAGACAGTATTTGTTGGGGCGACAATTTACCATCTTCACGGATCAGCAGTCACTAAGGAACCTAACTACGCAAACTATACAAACACCAGAACAACAGAAATGGCTCACAAAGCTAGTGGGCTATGATTTTCGTATTATATACCGACCAGGGAAACATAATTCTGCAGCCGATGCACTTTCGCGTCACACAGATGCTACCTTGTTGGTCATTTCAGTCAATACCTTCACATTTGAAAAAGAATTGAAACACTTGAATAAGACCCATCCTGAATTGCTGAAGATTCAACAAGCACTAAGCCAGAGAGAACTGCCACATAACACCTATCATTTCAAGGATGGCTTGTTATTCTACAAAGGAAGACTTGTGTTGCCATCGGATTCTGAACTTCGACAGAAGTTAATGTTTGAATTTCATGCCACAGCTATTGGCGGCCATGCCGGAATTGCGCGCACTTATCATCGATTAGCTTCTAATTTCTTTTGGAAGCAGATGCGCAAGGATATACATGCATTTGTAGCAGCTTGTCAGATATGCCAACAGATGAAGGATTCACATTTGCATCCAGCGGGTCTACTTCAGCCTTTACCTATTCCGGACCAGGTCTTTGAAGATATTGCAATGGATTTCATCACTTGTCTTCCCGGTTCCAAGGGTAAGACCACTATTATGACTGTGGTGGACCGACTCACCAAATATGGCCATTTTATACCACTACCTTCCACATTTTCAACACATACTGTTGCTGAAGCTTTTGTTGTGGGGATTATCCGACTCCATGGCCCTCCTCGCACAATTGTGACATACCGTGATCCTCGCTTCCTCCACTCATTCTGGCAAGAGATCAATCGGCTACAAGGGTCAACTTTGGCTATGAGCACTGCCTACCACCCGCAAACGGATGGGCAATCGGAGGCTCTCAATAAATGCGTGGAACAGTACTTACGGTGCTATGTGGCTGAGGTGCCTTCTCAGTGGGTGGCTATGCTACCTTGGGTTGAGTATTGGTATAATACTTCTTACCAAACTTCTGCAGGTATGACCCCTTTTCAGGCTTTGTACGGTCGTGAACCACCCACCATTGCGAGGTATATACTAGGGAGCACTGCTAGCGATATGGTGGAGTCGTATTTGCTTCAACGAGATGAGGTCCTTCATATATTGAAGAACAACTTATTGAAGGCTCAACAGCGTATGAAAACTTTGGCGGACAAGTCGCGCACTGATGTATCATTTGATGTGGGTGATTGGGTGTTTGTCAAACTTAAGCCTTATAGACAGGCTACTTTACGTTTGCAGCGTGATCATAAGTTGGGTAGGCGATATTTTGGACCTTATAAGGTGCTGAAACATATTGGTGATGTAGCTTATAGACTGGAGCTCCCTGAAGCTGCCAAGATACACTCTGTTTTCCATGTCTCTATGTTAAAAAGGTGTGTTGGCGATCCTGCCCAGCAGATAACTCCCTTGAGGCTACTGGATTCTGATGCTTCTGCGGATCCCTCTACCTTCAACCTTGAGGACAAGGTTGCTTCACTGGGAGGGAGTAATGTTGTGAATAAATTAGTTGCTGACAAGGATGCTTACAAGGAAGACACAAAGGACAATCACATGGGGCTGCCACGTAAGGGTTCTAGAAGAATCATTCCTCCTAAAAGGCTAGGCGATTACATTTGGAGTGGGGGTGAAAATTCACGTGAGAGTTAGTTAGGCAAAAGAATATAAAACTGAGTGAAAGCGAGATTGGGAGGCACGCTAATATTGTTGTGAAGGATGTCAACATTCTCTTCTCCTTCTTCTAATATCTCATCCCCTTTCTGTTAATTTCATTTTCATTTATAGCAGTAGTTTCAGAATTATCTCTACGGATTGTAATTGTAATTGAGCTCAGTCTGTTAATTCTACTGGAGGTTTTGGGTATTATCTTTCCAGGTTGCATGAAGTAGGGAAGATGGAGATGGTGTTGAAACTTGAGAGTGATTAACCAACATATATGAACATCTTCATGAACAAGTTTCTATATTAGAAGTTAATTACATGGATGGTCATTCCTGTTATAGAAATTACTCAAGAAAGTCACTTTTGTTCTTCTTAGAATAATATTTGCGTTTATATCTCGAAAGATCACTATTCACACTCTATCACTAGAATTATTTGTCATGTCATTTAAAATGCTTATTTATACAAGAATAACTCATTTTTGTAATTATTTTATTTAGGATATAATAAAATCAACTGATGTGCATCCTTTTTTAGTGTTGATCTCTACTACTCTTGTGGTAATTTTATTCTTTAATTTTGACCTTTTTTAAGGATCGTCATAAATAATTTTCAATCACTGTACTAGTTTCACAGATTTTAAGATTATCAGAAAAAAAATTCGCGACAACTTTTTCATTGGTTCTGGTGACTGATATTCTTATTTCTTATCGACATATTGTTATTCCAACCCAGCTAAACTAATTTTTATTCTTTTCAATTTGTCATTTCATTTCGTCGGGCTAAATATCCGAAAGTTTGACTAATTTTTTTGTTCATTAGAGGTCAAGCTTCAAACTATAATGACATACATTAGGCGTAGGAGAGCATTCGCTCATATCGAGTATGTTACGTCAGTGCAGGCATAATGTATATTCTTTCCGGTCCAAAATAAGTGATTTTTTGGCCTTTTTTTGTGGTCCAAAATAAGTAATTTTTTTGGATTTCAAAAATGACTTAATGATGTTTTTCCTACATTGTCCTTGGAGTAAATAGTATTGGAATATGTGTTAGGAGTGTTTATGTGAGATAATAAGGTTAAAATGGTCAATTCTATTGCTAATTAATGCTAAAAGTTAATTTTCTTAATATTCGAGTCTCCCAAAGAGCAAGGTGGGAAGTTCTTGGAGGGAAGGATGCCGGGGGTCTATTTGGAAACAGCCTCTCTATCCCAGGGTAGGGGTAAGGTCTGCGTACACACTACCCTCCCCAGACCCCACTAAGTGGGATTATACTGGGTTGTTGTTGTTGTTGTTGTTGTGTGAGTATAATCTTGAGTTCACTCAACCATTTAAGTTAAGATTTTAGATTAAATGCTCAAGTTCAATTACGTAACTTGATTTACACTTTTTTAGATCTAGCTGCAGTGAACCACATTTTCCAAGATAACATTAACCTCAAAACAATAATAATAATAATAATTAATGTAAGAGAAGAATTCTACAGTATGAGAAATTGTTGAAAAGGGGCCACAGTTTGACTCAATCACAATATCACATTCTAATACTGTAATAAAGAGGGGTAACGAGAAAAATAATAATACTGGCAAGTTTAGGTCGTGATCACGTGCCAATGGCAGGTTGGTGCATTACTCTAGATTAAAATAAAAGCTAGTATATCATTTCGTGAATTATTAAGCATTAACTCGATAGGTAAGGGCATTATTGATTAATAATGAGTGAAAGGTTATTTTATTTTAGTTTACTTTGTATTTTGTACTATTTCCTTATTATAATGTTTCTGTTCAGAAAAAGTCACTTGAGAGGGAGCTATGAATTAATTTGAATCAGCTGATACTAGCGATAGTGTAGGCCCAATGTTGACCACGTGGCAGACAGCGTCGTATAAACTTTCCAACCGGGTCCCATTTTAAGTGGGCCCATCAACCTGGCCACTTTCTATATCTGGGACTCCTCTAACTATAAGTTTTTCTTTAATATTTTTACCATTAAGTGCTGGCGATTTGTTAATTTATTCAATTGTGGATTTTTAGTTATACTCGGATTGGGTTGGAGGCACAAAGTCGGCTGCGTAATGACACAGGCGTTGCGTCCGATAACTTTCGGCTGTAGCCTATAATTTCTTAATCTGTTAGGGGTTATTTGGTTCAAAACGAAGTTATACTAAAATATAAAATTTTGAAATCATATACATGGTAGTTGTTCATTTTTTATGCGAAAAAGCCTAAAAATGCTATTTATTCTTTCGAAATGGTCTATTCATATCATTCGATAAAAAAATATTTATTTTATACCACTATTGTTAAATAAATGACTCATTCATGTCATTATCGACTAATAGCAGTGGCATAGATGAACCAAATAAAAATTGAATCGTTTGTCAATAATAACATAGATGAGTCATTTCTTTGACGTTAGTGGCATGCAAATAATAATTTTTTAACTGATGACATAGTTAAACCATTTTTGAAAGTTGAGTGACATTTTTAGACTTTTTTTGTTTTTTATATTCCATCCGTTTAACCACCTTGTGGGAATATACTGAGTTGTTGTTGTTGTTGTTGTTGTTGTATATTCCATCCGTTTAAATATATTTGAATATGTTTGAATGAACACGGAGTTTAAGAAAAAAATAAGACTTTTGGAATTTGTGATCCTAAACAAGTTCATATGGGATCTAGAGTATTTGTGTGATTATAAAAGTTTCTCATTAAGAATAGAGTTGTAAGTTTAAGCTAAATTATTATCAAATTTAGAAAATATTCATTCTTTTTTAAATAAATTAAAAAGAAAATAAGCTCACGTAAACTGGAACGAGAGAGTGTTGAATAGATAATTTCTCGAAGATCATCTACATTGGGCACACAGATACGCCCCCTGCATCCTCATAACTCCATCATCCCCGATGGTAACATCTCGAGCATCACCACGCCGAACTCTATCCCGAAGGACAAGCAAATGAGGGTCGTCGAACTGACGCTCCCTGATGCGGTCAAATAGAGAAGACCGAGAAACCACACAAGCTAGAACCCGTCTGGGCTCCGAAAGATCCAGTCTAACAAACTGCCTCGCTAAAGCCTGAACATCCATCGCCATAGGCCTCTCCGAAGCTGGTAGATATGCCAAACTCCCCAAACTCACTGTCGGACGACTCAAGGCATCGACAACCACATTAGCCTTGCCCGGATGATAGAGAATAGTAATATCATAGTCCTTCAGTAGCTCCAACCATCTCATCTGACGCATATTCAGGTCCTTCTGCTTAAGCAAGTGTTGCAAGCTCCGGTGATCAGTGTAGATCTCAGAAGGAACCCCATATAAATAATGACGCCAAATTTTCAAGGCGTGAACAATGGCGGCTAGCTCCAAATCATGAACAGGGTAATTCTTCTCATGCACCTTCAGCTGTCTCGACGCGTAGGCAATCACCCTACCGTCCCGCATCAATACCGCACCGAGTCCAACTCGTGAGGCATCACAATATACGGTATAGGACCCCGTACCTGTAGGCAACATCAATATAGGGGCCGAAGTCAAAGCTGTCTTGAGCTTCTGAAAGCTCGCCTCACACTCGTCTGTCCACTGAAAAGGGGCACCCTTTCGGGTCAATCTAGTCATAGGTGCTGCAATCGAAGAGAACCCCTCTACAAAACGACGGTAATAGCCCGCCAAACCAAGGAAACTGCGAATCTCAGTAGCGGAGGAGGGTCTGGGCCAACTCCGCACGGCCTCCACCTTCCTCGGATCTACTCGAATACCATCACTCGACACCACGTGGCCCAAAAATGCCACTGAACTCAACCAAAATTCACATTTAGAGAACTTGGCATAAAGCTGCTTCTCCCTCAGGATCTGAAGCACTATCCTCAAATGCCGCTCGTGCTCTTCCCGGCTCCGAGAATATACTAGAATATCATCAATGAAGACAATCACGAACGAGTCCAGATAAGGCCTGAACACACTGTGCATCAAATGCATAAATGCTGCTGGGGCATTAGTCAACCTAAAAGACATCACGAGGAACTCATAGTGACCATACCGGGTCCTGAAGGCAGTCTTCGGGATATCTGGCTCCCGAATCTTCAGCTGGTGATACCCGGAGCGCAAATCAATCTTAGAAAACACATGTGCGCCCTGTAACTGGTCAAATAAATCATCAATACGGGGCAAAGGATACCGGTTCTTCACTGTAACCTTATTCAGCCGACGATAGTCAATACACATACGCATAGAACCGTCCTTTTTCTTCACAAACAATACAGGAGCACCCCAAGGCGAAACACTGGGTCGAATAAAACCCTTGCCCAATAACTCCTGTAACTGATCCTTCAACTCCTTTAATTCGGGAGGAGCCATACGGTACGGTGGAATAGAAATGGGCTGAGTGCCCGGCAACAAGTCAATAGCAAAGTCAATGTCTCTGTCAGGCGGCATGCCCGGAAGATCAGCTGGAAATACATCAACAAAGTCACATACCACATGAACAGAATCAATAGAGGGAGTGTCAACACCGACGTCCCGCACATAGGCTAGATAAGCAGCACACCCCTTCTCAACCATACGCTGAGCTCTGAGAAAAGAAATAACACGGCTAGGGGTGTGATCTAGAGTACCACTCCACTCAATACGTGGAATGCCTGGCATAGCCGGCGTCACGGTCTTGGCGTGACAATCAAGAATAGCATAATGGGGCGACAACCAGTCCATGCCCAGAATAATATCAAAATCGACCATCCCAAGCAGCAATAGATCCGCTCTGGTCTCAAAATCACAAATGGTAACCAAACACGACCGATATACGCGGTCCACTACCAAAGAATCACCCACCGGAGTGGAAACATAAATGGGGGCACTCAAAGAATCCCGAGGCACACCCGGATGAGAAGCAAAGTAAGAAGACACATATGAAAAAGTGGAACCAGGGTCGAATAGAACCGATGCCTCCCTGTGACTAACCAGAATAATACTTGTGATAACAGAGTCAGATGCAACAGCCGCAGCGCGATCAGGGAATAGCATAGAATCTGGCCTGTCCCCCCTCTCGAGGGCGGCCTCTAGAACCCTGACCCCCGCCCCTGGCTGGCTGGGCAGGTGGAATAGCAGCTGGAGCTGGAATGATAGCCTGCCGACCCTGAGAGCCACGCTGATGCTGCGAAGACTGGTGAGGTGCCCCCCTCCTACGCCTGGGGCACTCCCTCACCAGATGGCGAGTATCCCCGCACCCAAAGCAAGCTCTGGGAGGACACGGTGACTGTGACTGACCGACCTCTCCCCCACTAGCCTGACCTCTGGAAGGACCCCGCGCAGGAGGTGCACTGGAAACTGGGGGAGCATAATAAGGCTCCTGAGGTGCTGGAAGACCTGGAGTACTACCTGCTGCGGGCAATGCCGAGTGAACTGGTCGACCGGAATAACCCCTGCCAAAACGACCGGCTGCCTGAAGTGCGGGCACCGGAGAAATGGCCCGACTCACGAGACCTCTTGGCCTCTCTATCTCCCCGCTCTCTAGGGAGCATACTCTCGATCCTCCTGGCAATGCTAACTGCCTGCTGATAAGATATATCTGTCTCCAACTCTCTGGCCATGCTGGATCGGATAGGCGGAATCAGGCCCTCAACAAATCTCCGTACTCTCTCCCGAACCGTGGCTACTAAGGCCGGTGCATGCCTAGCCAGACGGGTGAAACTGATGGCATACTCCGATACTGACATGGAACCCTGTCGCAACCGCTCAAACTCCGAGCGCCAAGAATCCCTAAGGCTCTGTGGAACAAACTCCCTCAAAAATAGATCTGAAAACTGCGTCCAAGTCAATGAAGCAGACTCCTCTGGACTTATCCAACTCATACGTGCGCCACCAATCATAAGCGGCCCCACGAAACTGAAAAGCAGTGAAGGAAACCCCGTCGGTCTCCACAATCCCCATAGTACGAAGAATACGATGACACTCCTCTAGAAAACCCAATGCATCATCCTGAAGCCAAACCACTAAACACCGGAGGGTCATATTTCTTGAACCTTTCCAATCTACGCTGCTCGTCCTCGGAGGCAGTCGGTCCACCTCCGGACCGTGCGTGGAGCGGCGGGAGGCATAACCAAAACATCCGGAACCTGTCCCACCGGCACACGCCGCTGCGGTGTAACGGCTGCGGGAGTCCGGGCCCCTCCCCGGCCCGAGATGTAGGCCGCAACAAGAGGAATGGTTCCTGCCTGGGCTAAAGTGGTATACATGCTCGTGAACTGAGCCAGGGTCTCCTGTAGTGCTGGAGTAGTAGCAGCTGTAGTCGGTGTACCAGGTGCCTGCGCTCCAACCTGGTCTACCGGTGGCACCTCAGCGGCAGCGCGCGATGGTGCTGTGGCTGCACCTCGGGCGCGTCCTCGTCCTCTACCTCGGCCCCGGCCTCTGACGGCAGCAACAGGGGGCGCGGGTACCTGATCATCGCGGTTAGCTCGTGTCCTCACCATCTGTGAGAGAATAGAAAGAAGTAGTTTAGATTTTTTGATGCCAAAAATGTCGCACGACAAGGAATCCAAAAGAAATGAAGAGTTTCCTAAACAGTTACATAGCCCCTCGTAGATAAATACGGACGTCTCCGTATCGATCGGCGAGACTCTAAATAACCGGTCTGTGTCCCGTGACTCCTATGAACCTAGAGCTTTAATACCTACTTGTCATGACCCTGGTTCACCAATCGTGAACTTGTCATGACGGTACCCAGTCCCCACGACTAGGTAAGCCTAACACGTTGCGGAATCTATAAATTATAATTACTTAAATAAGAAACAACGGAAAATAACATAAAAGATATGTAATCCGTGCCACTTGGCACATACATCCGTCACACAATAAATAAACACTACCAAGATCCGGAACCCCACGGTAACACAGACTAAAGGGAAATACAACTGTGGCTCTATGTGTAAAGAGTATCTAACAACGAAATGAAGAAAAATGCCAACTAGTAATACTAGAATAGAAGGGAAACCTCCGGATCCGCGGACGTAGCAGATCATACCTCGAAGTCTCCCAGAAAGCTGCAGAATCACCTAGTACGAGCCTGCTCTGATGTACCTGGATCTGCACAACAAAAGTGTGCAGAAGAGTAGCATGAGTACACCACGACGGTACTCAGTAAGTGCCAAGCCTAACCTCGATGGAGTAGTGACGAGGTAGGTCAGGGCCCTACTGAGAAACAATAATATAATGATGAAAACAAAATAAACAGTTTATATGATAATAATTTCCGAAATAACAACATTATGATAATTACTGCAACTGTCTACGATTAAGCTAACAACAAATAACCAACTCAAATAAACAAATCCGGGATCTGTGGGAATTGAACCCACAGTCCCATTCTCAGTACCTCTGGGTCTCCGGGAATCGAACCCGCGGCCCATGTCTCAATAATATCTCAATAACTCAGGATCTCCGGGAATCGAACCCGCAGTCCCTACCAATAACTCAGGATCTCGGGAATCGAACCCGTAGTCCCTACCAATAACTCAGGATCTCGGGAATCAAACCCGTAGTCCCTACCAATAACTCAGGATCTCGGGAATCGAACCCGTAGTCCCTACCAATAACTCAGGATCTCGGGAATCGAACCCGTAGTCCCTACCAATAACTCAGGATCTCGGGAATCGAACCCGTAGTCCCTACCAATATCACGCCGGGTCTCCGGGAATCGAACCCACAGCCCTGGGTCTCCGGGAATCGAACCCGCAGTCCACAAGCACAGCCAATTAAGGAAATCCACAGAGAGAAATAATTATGCTTAACTATAACTTCACCGAAAAGTAGTGCTAATAATTAACAAGGAGTTCAAATAAGGCAATTAGGCAACTAAACAGTTAAGTGCTACCTAATCATGCTCTTCTAACCACTACCGGGTAAAATATCAAATTAACAACCAAGACAGGGATATCGCTCATCGAACATTTGAATAAAGTACGTGTTCAACAACCGGCGCATGTACACGCCCGTCACCTCGCGTACAAGGCATTTAAACTATCACATAATATCCTAGGGGTGAAAATTCCCCCACACGAGGTTAGACAAGCCACTTACCTCAATTCCGGTACAACACCGCTAAGTAATAACCCTCTTGCCACGAATGTCGGCCTTCACAAGTGTAGTATCTGATGATTTCCCTTGATTTCCTCCTAAAAATCGCCCAAAATCGCCCTTAAGCCGAGACCCCCAAATGTTAAAATGTTTCTGAAATTTTCTAACTTCTGATACACTTACTTACAGCGATTTTCGCTTCTGCGGAATATTTTCCGCTTCTACGCGTCCGCTTCTGCGGAGACTCGATCGCTCCTGCGGATATTTCCGCTTCTGCGACTAGGCGTCCGCCTCTGCGGACTCGCCTAAGCGGCTCCCTTCCGCTTCTGCGATGGCCGCTTCTGCGGCTCCCTGTCCGCTCCCGCGATTCCGCTTCAGCGGAAAATGCTCCGCTTCTGCGGTGCCCAGCGCTTCTGCGCTCCTGGTCCGCTTCAGCGCACCCGCTCCTGCGCCCATAATTCCGCAGGAGCGGAAACAACAGAGACAGGACTCCTCAAACCTGCAATTTCCATGTTTTTCTCCCGATTAACCATCCGAAAACACCCCGAGGCCCCGGGACCTCATTCAAACACACCAACACATCCTAATTCCTTATTCGAACTTGTTCCAATCATAAAAACACTATCCTAAACATCAAAATCACCAATTAACCACGGATTCAAGCCTAAATTCCTTAAAACATTCCAAATTACACATTCAATCAAAAACCCGTCCAAACGACGTCCGAATGACCTGAAAATTTGCGGACATATCCAAAATCACATAACGAAGCTACAGAAATTGTCGGAATTCCATTCCGACCCCGGATCAAAATCTCACCTATCGATCGGATTCGCCAAAATTTCAACCTTCGGCATTTCAAGCCTAATTGAGCTACGGACCTCCGAAATACATCCCGAACGCGCTCCTAACCCCGAAATCACCTAACGAAGCTAATGGAACCATCGGATTTCCGTTCCGAGATCGTCTTAACACTGTTCCGGCTACGGACCATTTTCTAGTTTCAAAGCTCTTATTTAGGAACTAAGTGTCCCAAAATGCTCAAATTTTTGGAACCGACTCTCCCGGCAACCCACAATAGCAGAAATGAACTTAGGGGAACAGTTAAATTAGGGATTGGGGCGTAATCTTCTAAAACGACCGGTCGGGTCGTTACATCTTCCCACACTTAAAGATTCGTTCGTCCTCGAACGAGCATAGAAAACATACCTGGAGTAGTGAAAAGATGAGGGTACTGGCTGCGCATATCCTGCTCGGTCTCCCAAGTCGCCTCCTCGACCGGCTGGCCCCGCCACCGAACCTTTACCGAAGCGATGTTCTTTGACCTTAGCTTTCTGACTTGCCTGTCTAGAATGGCTACTGGCTCCTCAACATAAGAAAGATCCTTGTCTAGCCGAACAGATGTGAAATCCAACACGTGCGACGGGTCACCATGGTATCTCGGAGCATGGAGACATGAAATACGGGGTGAACTCCGGCTAGGCTGGGAGGTAGGGCCAACTCATAAGCAACCTCCCCAACATGCCTCAAAATCTCAAAAGGGCCAATAAATCTAGGACTCAGCTTCCCTTTCTTCCCAAACCTCATAACGCCCTTCATGGGCGAGACTCGAAGCAGAACCCGCTCACCCACCATAAAAGCCACATCGCGAACCTTCTTGTCCGCATAACTCTTCTGTCTAGACTGGGCCGCACGAAGTCTGTCCTGAATCACCTTGACCTTGTCCATAGCCTCCTGAACCATATCGGTACCTAGTAACCTGGCCTCGCCCGGCTCAAACCAACCCACGGGAGACCTGCACCTCCTACCATATAGGGCCTCGTACGGTGCCATCCGAATACTAGACTGGTAGCTGTTGTTATAAGCAAACTCCGCCAGTGGCAAGAAGTGATCCCATGAACCTCCAAACTCAATCACGCACGCACGGAGCATATCCTCCAAAATCCGAATAGTGCGCTCGGACTGCCCATCAGTCTGGGGGTGAAATGCTGTGCTCAGCTCCACCCGAGTACCTAACTCCTACTGTACGGCTCTCCAGAACCGTGAAGTGAACTGAGTGCCTCTATCTGAAATGATGGAAACTGGAATACCATGCAGCCGAACTATCTCCTTGATATAGATCTCCGCCGGTCGCTCCGATGAATAAGTAGTGCTCACCGGTATAAAATGGGCGGACTTGGTCAGCCGATCCACAATAACCCAAATAGAATCAAGCTTCCTAATAGTCCGTGGAAGCCCAGATACAAAGTCCATGGTGATGCGCTCCCATTTCCACTCTGGAATCTCAATCCGCTGCATCAATCCACCCGGGCGCTGATGCTCATACTTCACCTGCTGGCAGTTGAGGCATCTAGAAACATAATCAACTATATCCCTCTTCATCCGCCTCCACCAGTAATGCTGTTTCAAGTCCTGATACATCTTCGCGGCACCCGGATGGATGGAATACCGCGAACTATGGGCCTCTGCTAGAATCAACTCCCGAAGATCATCTACATTGGGCACACAGATACGCCCCCGCATCCTCATAACTCCATCATCCCCGATGGTAACATCTCGAGCATCACCACGCCGAACTCTATCCTGAAGGACAAGCAAATGAGGGTCGTCGAACTGACGCTCCCTGATGCGGTCAAATAGAGAGGATCGAGAAACCACACAAGCTAGAACCGTGCTGGGCTCCGAAAGATCCAGTCTAACAAACTACCTGGCTAAAGCCTAAACATCCATCGCCATAGGCCTCTCCGAAGCTGGTAGATATGCCAAACTCCCCAAACTCTCTGCCCGACGACTCAAGGCATCAGCAACCACATTAGCCTTGCCCGGATGATAGAGAATAGTAGTATCATAGTCCTTCAGTAGTTCCAACCATCTCCTCTGACGCATATTCAGGTCCTTCTGCTTAAGCAAGTGCTGCAAGCTCCGGTGATCAGTGTAGATCTCAGAAGGAACCCCATATAAATAATGACGCCAAATTTTCAAGGCGTGAACAATGGCGGCTAGCTCCAAATCATGAACAGGGTAATTCTTCTCATGCACCTTCAGCTGTCTCGACGCGTAGGCAATCACCCTACCGTCCCGCATCAATACCGCACCGAGTCCAACTCGTGAGGCATCACAATATACGGTATAGGACCCCGTACCTGTAGGCAACATCAATATAGGGGCCGAAGTCAAAGCTGTCTTGAGCTTCTGAAAGCTCGCCTCACACTCGTCTGTCCACCGGAAAGGCGCACCCTTTTGGGTCAATCTAGTCATAGGTGCATCAATCGAAGAGAACCCTCTACAAAACGACGGTAATAGCCCGCCAAACCAAGGAAACTGCGAATCTCAGTAGCGGAGGAGGGTCTGGGCCAACTCCGCACGGCCTCCACCTTCCTCGGATCTACTCGAATACCATCACTCGACACCACGTGGCCCAAAAATGCCACTGAACTCAACCAAAATTCACATTTAGAGAACTTGGCATAAAGTTGCTTCTCCCTCAGGATCTGAAGCACTATCCTCAAATGCTGCTCGTGCTCTTCCCGGCTCCGAGAATATACTAGAATATCATCAATGAAGACAATCACGAACGAGTCCAGATAAGGCCTGAACACACTGTGCATCAAATGCATAAATGCTGCTGGAGCATTAGTCAACCCAAAAGACATCACGAGGAACTCATAGTGACCATACCGGGTCCCGAAGGCAGTCTTCGGGATATCTGGCTCCCGAATCTTCAGCTGGTGATACCCAGAGCGCAAATCAATCTTAGAAAACACATGTGCGCCCTGTAACTGGTCAAATAAATCATCAATACGGGGCAAAGGATACCGGTTCTTCATTGTAACCTTATTCAGCTGACGATAGTCAATACACATACGCATAGAACCGTCCTTTTTCTTCACAAACAATACAGGAGCACCCCAAGGCGAAACACTGGGTCGAATAAAACCCTTGCCCAATAACTCCTGTAACTGATCCTTCAACTCCTTTAATTCGGGAGGAGCCATACGGTACGGTGGAATAGAAATGGGCTGAGTGCCCGGCAACAAGTCAATAGCAAAGTCAATGTCTCTGTCAGGCGGCATGCCCGGAAGATCAGCTGGAAATACATCAGCAAAGTCACGTACCACATGAACAGAATCAATGGAGGGAGTGTCAACACTGACGTCCCGCACATAGGCTAGATAAGCAGCACACCCCTTCTCAACCATACGCTGAGCTCTGAGAAAAGAAATAACACGGCTAGGGGTGTGATCTAGAGTACCACTCCACTCAATACGTGGAATGCTTGGCATAGCCAGCGTCACGGTCTTGGCGTGACAATCAAGAATAGCATAATGGGGCGACAACCAGTCCATGCCCAGAATAATATCAAAATCGACCATCCCGAGCAACAATAGATCCGCTCCGGTCTCAAAATCACAAATGGTAACCAAACACGACCGATATACGTGGTCCACAACCAAAGAATCACCCACCGGAGTGGAAACATAAATGGGGGCACTCAAAGAATCCCGAAGCACACCCAGATGAGAAGCAAAGTAAGAAGACACATATGAAAAAGTGGAACCGGGGTCGAATAGAACCGATGCCTCCCCGTGACTAACCAGAATAATACCTGTGATAACAGAATCGGATGCAACAGCCGCAGGCGCGATCGGGAATAGCATAGAATCCGGCTCGTCCCCCTCTCGAGGGCGGCCTCAGAACCCCGACCCCCGCCCCGGGCCGGCCGGGCGGTGGAATAGCGACCGGAGCCGGAATGATAGCTCGCCGACCCCGAGAGCCACGCCGATGCTGCGAAGACGGTGAGGTGCTCCCCTCCTACGCTCGGGGCACTCCCTAGCCGGATGGCGAGTATCCCCGCACCCAAAGCAAGCTGTGGGAGGACACGATGACTGTGACTAACCGGCCTCTCCCCCACTAGCTTGACCTCTGGAAGGACCCCGCGCGGGAGGTGCACTGGAACTCGGGGAGCATAATAGGGCTCCCGAGATGCCGGAAGAGGCCGGGGTACTACCGGCCGCGGCAATGTCGAGTGAGCCGGACGACCGAATAACCCCTCGCCAAAACGACCGGCCGAGGTGCGGGCACCGGAGAAATGGCTCGACTCGCGAGACCTCTCGGCCTCTCTATCTCCCCGCTCTCTAGGGAGCATACTCTCGATCCTCCCGGCAATGCTAACTGCCTGCTGATAAGATATATCTGTCTCCAACTCTCTGGCCATGCTGGATCGGATAGGCGGAATCAGGCCCTCAACAAATCTCCGTACTCTCTCCCGAACCGTGGCTACCAAGGCCGGTGCATGCCTAGCCAGACGGGTGAAACTGATGGCATACTCCGATACTGACATGGAGCCCCGTCGCAACCGCTCAAACTCCGAGCGCCAAGAATCCCTAAGGCTCTGTGGAACAAACTCCCTCAAAAATAGATCTGAAAACTGCGTCCAAGTCAATGAAACGGACTCCTCTGGACTATCCAACTCATACGTGCGCCACCAATCATAGCGGCCCCACGAAACTGAAAAGCGGTGAAGGAAACCCCGCCGGTCTCCACAATCCCCATAGTACGAAGAATACGATGACACTCCTCCGGAAAACCCAATGCATCATCCGAAGCCAAACCACTAAACACCGGAGGGTCATATTTCTCGAACACTTTCCAATCTACGCTCGCTCGTCCTCGCAGGCGGCGGGTCCACCTCCGGATCGTGTCGGGGCAGCGGGAGGCATAACCAAAACATCCGGAACTCGTCCCACTAGCACACGCTGCTGCGGTGTAACGGCCGCGGGAGTCCGGGCCCCTCCCCCGTCAGGTTGTAGGCCGCAACAAGAGGAATGGTTCTGCCCGGGCTAAAGTGGTATACATGCTCGTGAACTGAGCCAGGGTCTCCTGGAGTGCTGGAGTAGTACTAGCTGTAGTCGGTGTACCAGGTGCTCGCGCTCCAACCCGGTCCACCGGTGGCACCTCAGCGGCAGCGCGCGATGGTGCTGTGGCCGCACCTCGGGCGCGTCCTCGTCCTCTACCTCGGCCCCGGCCTCTGACGGCAGCAACAGGGGGCGCGGGTACCTGATCATCGCGGTTAGCTCGTGTCCTCACCATCTGTGAGAGAATAGAAAGAAGTAGTTTAGATTTTTTGATGCCAAAAATGTCGCACGACAAGGAATCCAAAAGAAATGAAGAGTTTCCTAAACAGTTACATAGCCCCTCGTAGATAAATACAGACGTCTCCGTATCGATCAGCGAGACTCTAAGTAACCGGTCCGTGTCCCGTGACTCCTATGAACCTAGAGCTTTGATACCAACTTGTCACGACCCTAGTTCACCAATTGTGAACATGTCGTGATGGCACCCAGTTCCCACGACTAGGTAAGCCTAACACGTTGCGGAATCTATAAATTATAATTACTTAAATAAGAAACAGCGGAAAATAACATAAAAGATATGTAATCCGTGCCACTTGGCACATACATCCGTCACACAATAAATAAACACTACCAAGATCCGGAACCCCACGGTAACACAGACTAAAGGGAAATACAACTGTGTCTCTATGCGTAAAGAGTATCTAACAACGAAATGAAGAAAAATGCCAACTAGTAATACTAGAATAGAAGGGAAACCTCCGGATCCGCGGACGTAGCAGATCATACCTCGAAGTCTCCCAGAAAGCTGCAGAATCACCTAGTACGAGCCTGCTCTGATGTACCTGGATCTGCACAACAAAAGTGTGCAGAAGAGTAGCATGAGTACACCACGGCGGTACTCGGTAAGTGCCAAGCCTAACCTCGATGGAGTAGTGACGAGGTAGGTCAGGGCCCTACTGAGAAACAATAATATAATGATGAAAACAAAATAAACAGTTTAAATGATAATAATTTCCGAAATAACAACATTATGAAAATTACTGCAACCGTCTACGATTAAGCTAACAACAAATAACCAACTCAAATAAACAAATCCAGGATCTGTGGGAATTGAACCCACAGTCCCATTCTCAATACCTCTGGGTCTCCGGGAATCGAACCCACAGCCCATGTCTCAAAAATATCTCAATAACTCGGGATCTCCGGGAATCGAACCCGCAGTCCCTACCAATAACTCGGGATCTCGGGAATCGAACCCGTAGTCCCTACCAATAACTTAGGATCTCGGGAATCGAACCCGTAGTCCCTACCAATAACTCAGGATCTCGGGAATCGAACCCGTAGTCCCTACCAATAACTCAGGATCTCGGGAATCGAACCCGTAGTCCCTACCAATATCACGCCGGGTCTGTGGGAATCGAACCCACAGCCCTGGGTCTCCGGGAATCGAACCCGCAGTCCACAAGCACAGCCAATTAAGGAAATCCACAGAGAGAAATAATTATGCTTAACTATAACTTCACCGAAAAGTAGTGCTAATAATTAACAAGGAGTTCAAATAAGGCAATTAGGCAACTAAACAGTTAAGTGCTACCTAATCATGCTCTTCTAACCACTACCGGGTAAAATATCAAATTAACAACCAAGACAGGGATATCGCTCATCGAACATTTGAATAAAGTACGTGTTCAACAACCAGCGCATGTACACGCCCGTCACCTCGCGTACAAGGCATTTAAACTATCACATAATATCCTAGGGGTGAAAATTCCCCCACACGAGGTTAGACAAGCCACTTACCTCAATTCCGGTACAACACCGCTAAGTAATAACCCTCTTGCCACGAATGTCGGCCTTCACAAGTGTAGTATCTGATGATTTCCCTTGATTTCCTCCTAAAAATCGCCCAAAATCGCCCTTAAGCCGAGACCCCCAAATGTTAAAATGTTTCTGAAATTTTCTAACTTCTGATACACTTACTTACAGCGATTTTCGCTTCTGCGGAATATTTTCCGCTTCTACGCGTCCGCTTCTGCGGAGACTCGATCGCTCCTGCGGATATTTCCGCTTCTGCGACTAGGCGTCCGCCTTTGCGGACTCGCCTAAGCGGCTCCCTTCCGCTTCTGCGATGGCCGCTTCTGCGGCTCCCTGTCCGCTCCCGCGATTCCGCTTCAGCGGAAAATGCTCCGCTTCTGCGGTGCCCAGCGCTTCTGCGCTCCTGGTCCGCTTCAGCGCACCCGCTCCTGCGCCCATAATTCCGCAGGAGCGGAAACAACAGAGACAGGACTCCTCAAACCTGCAATTTCCATGTTTTTCTCCCGATTAACCATCCGAAAACACCCCGAGGCCCCGGGACCTCATTCAAACACACCAACACATCCTAATTCCTTATTCGAACTTGTTCCAATCATAAAAACACTATCCTAAACATCAAAATCACCAATTAACCACGGATTCAAGCCTAAATTCCTTAAAACATTCCAAATTACACATTCAATCAAAAACCCGTCCAAACGACGTCCGAATGACCTGAAAATTTGCGGACATATCCAAAATCACATAACGAAGCTACAGGAATTGTCGGAATTCCATTCCGACCCCCGGATCAAAATCTCACCTATCGATCGGATTCGCCAAAATTTCAACCTTCGGCATTTCAAGCCTAATTGAGCTACGGACCTCCGAAATACATCCCGAACGCGCTCCTAACCCCGAAATCACCTAACGGAGCTAATGGAACCATCGGATTTCCGTTCCGAGATCGTCTTAACACTGTTCCGGCTACGGATCGTTTTCTAGTTTCAAAGCTCTTATTTAGGAACTAAGTGTCCCAAAATGCTCAAATTTTTGGAACCGACTCTCCCGGCAACCCACAATAGCAGAAATGAACTTAGGGGAACAGTTAAATTAGGGATTGGGGCGTAATCTTCTAAAACGACCGGTCGGGTCGTTACACATTTCCATATAGACCGTATTATTTATTTAATCAAAATAGTGAAATACACAAAGTAATCATAACGTGATGGTTAAGGACAATTCAGTATTCAACAAGACTTATGTCCAATTTAAGTTTTGTTTTTATCTGCTGTTTCAAGAAAAAGTAACATAGATCAACTCACATTTCTAGCAATTTAGCAATTTTTTTTATTGTTATCTGAGATAGAAGTACAAAAAAAAGAGAGAGGGATTTTTGAGTCATGGACTCTGCAAATCCCAAGGTCACCTGTTTTCTACTGCTGCTAAAATTTAATAATGTGAATTCAGAGAACACATTTACTCCTCAAATGAAGAAGCATTATCATTTATTGTAAGTATGGGGAGTCAGTCCTTAATTATTATTTTTTCAAGAAAGGACAATAATTACACCAGTGAGAAATGGAGAATCAGAGACCGGGAGATCGTTGGCGCTCCAGCATACAAGCTAAAAAGTCTTCACTTTCTTACCCACTCCCTACGCTAGACGCCGTTGCCGCGCAGCAACTTCACTATGCATATCTTGTTTCAAACTTCTAAGCACACTAATATCATACTCCCTCCATTTTATATGTCATCATTCTCTTGTGTAGGGGGTGACAAAATAATTCAAAATAAATAAATTAACCACTCACGTTATCCATTAAATAATGGATTAGATAATGAATGTTTAAAAAATTGGTTAAATATGGATAAGAACCATATTATATATTTAGAAAATGGGTAACCAATGAATAATCAATGTACATAACTTTTATATTTATAAAGCCTCAAATTGGGGGTTCCTCAAGTTAGGGAGATTAAGAATATCATATACAAGAAGTCATGGATAATATGGGTAACCCATATGATTCGCGTGTTAACCCGTTTTTTTAATTGTATTAAATATGGATTATGTCAGATAATTAATCCATTTTTTCATTACTAGTTTTGATCCGAACCATATCTGACCCGACCCGCTCGTTTGCCACTCCTACTCTTGTGCGTGCCCTTGGGAAAAATAATTAGGATGAAATTTTGATTACTTTACCCAAATTTATGTCTTAATATTTACCATTTTTTTATTGGAATTTGAACAAAGTCATACATAGTAGAGGTGTTTGTAGTCTTCAATAATAATTATTACTAAGGATAAAAATGTAAAAAAAAAATATATTTTGTCTTATACTTTTAAAATGAGAAATAATTCGACATAACTATTTTTAGTAAGCACGAACGGTAATATGAGATGGAGGAATTGTAGTGTTTTTATATAGTATTCGTTAAGAATCCAAATTAATTGAAAGACTCTCATACTAAATGATTAAACAAAAAAAAGTATAACTAATACTACTCCCTCTTTTCAAATTAGATAAGCTATTTTGTTTTTGTTCTGTTCCAAAATAAGTGACACATTTGTAAATTTAGAAATAATTCAACTTTAAACTCTTTATTTTATTCATTTTACCCTTAATGAGAACTGTTTATAACCACACAAATATCATGACCCTATAAATCTTTTAAGACCACAAGTTTCAAAAGTCTTCTTCTTTTTTGTTAAACCCCGTACTAGCAAAACTACTCCATCTAAATTGAAATGGAGGGAGTATAAAATTATCTCAAAAATAATTATCTATAATAAGTGAAATTACTATTCATTCTATCCAATATCAAGTAGGACTACTATCGTTTTAATACAAAAAATATCTCAAAATATTCGCCGTTTTAGAAAATCAAGAGGAACTGATTTTTTTCCAAAAGTGATTAATAGCTTACTTGCCAACTAATTTGAGTAATAAAATGAGAGGTTATAAGAAATAAAAAGTACAATAAGTTATTATCTTTTAATAAGTTAAACTATAGTCATAGTGTAAATTATGTATAGTTTTATTATGTCAATGTAAATTCAGTTTTTAATACTCTCCTAATTCAGAGATCCCAATGTTAATTAGGCTATTTCCAATGGCCCTTCTAAGCTGCTTAATTACACTAACATAGTAGTAAGAACTATCAGGTTGTGATGAAGTGGTAAGTACTCATTTATTCTTAACCAGAAGTCTCGAGTTCGAGCCCCTGGATATGGAGTCACCTTTATTTGGGAGCACTTTACCCCCAATGTGAGACTTTTCGATGCGAATCCATATTTAATCAGGCTTTAATGTAAATACCGAACACCGGGCGGAAAACAAAAAAAAAAAAAAAAAACCAAAAAAAGAACTAAGAAGCATCCTTCCAATTAATCTTGGAAACCTCCATTCTCTAAACTACTATTATCCCCGTTAACTTAAGTCAAACCTTCCAATAACCTAACTTTGTTACCACTTTCTTTCCTTTGTCTCTATCCCTTGCTGTTGGGTCAACCAACCACGTTATTAACATTAATTTTATGTCCCCTCTTCATTTCATTCTTCTTTATATGTATATGTCACCTCCTTTCCTCAAGCACTCACCCCATTTCACAAAGCTAAACAAAGAACCAAGTTTTGAGAAGAAAAATATGGAAGAATTAGATACCTTTTATCCACCAGATTCTGATCTTGATCTAAGTTTCACAAGTTGTGCTTCCATTACTACCACCACAACTGATCGTACTCTTAGTGCAAGAAGCAGTTTGGCTCGTAGCAGCCTTACACTCAGCTTCAACGACCGTCTTTCCTCTACCTCTACTACAAATAATCCCTCCACCGAAATCCCCAATCTCCACCGCCGTCCCCACCGCAAACACGACCCGAATTGGTCCGCCATTAAGGCGGCAACCACCCTTTCCTCCGACGGCGCTCTTCATCTCCGCCACCTTAAACTCCACCGCCTTGTGGGGTCTGGAAACCTCGGCCGCGTTTTCCTCTGCCGCCTCCGTGACTATGATCACGCTAACTTTGCTCTTAAGGTCATTGACCGGGATTCCCTTACATCTAAAAAACTCTCACATGTTCAAACAGAGGCTGAGATCCTCTCCTCGCTAGACCACCCTTTTCTCCCTACACTCTACGCTCATTTAGAAGTCTCTCATTACACTTGCTTGCTTATAGATTTCTGTCCTAACGGTGATCTCCATTCCTTGCTTCGCAAGCAACCTGGCAACCGGCTACCTCTTGAATCGGTCAGATTCTACGCGGCTGAGGTACTCATAGCATTGGAATATTTACATTCACTTGGAATAGTGTATCGTGATCTAAAGCCCGAAAATATTCTAATACGCGAAGATGGTCACATTATGCTCTCCGACTTCGACTTGTGTTTCAAATCCGATGTTTCACCGAAATTAGATTTCACCACCCGCACTGTAGAAAGATCTAAGAGAAGATACAGTTGTTTCAGTGACCGGCTACGGGAAGAAACGGTCACCGAGTTCGTGGCCGAGCCAACAGGTGCATTTTCCAGATCATGCGTTGGGACCCACGAGTACTTAGCGCCGGAGCTCATCAGCGGCGCCGGCCATGGTAACGGTGTGGACTGGTGGGCGTTTGGGGTGTTACTGTACGAGTTGTTGTATGGAACGACACCGTTTAAAGGGAGCAGTAAAGAGTCCACCCTGCGCAATATAGCATCCAGCAAAGGAGTGAAGTTTAACGTAGAAGAAAGTCAAGGAAATGAGCCTTCAGGAATGGATGAAGCAAAGGATTTAATAGAAAGGTTATTAGTGAAGGATCCAAGGAGGAGGCTAGGATGCGCCAGGGGTGCAACGGATATTAAACGTCACCCATTCTTCGCTGGAATAAAATGGCCGTTGATCAGAACTTACCGGCCGCCGGAGGTACGTGGGCTAAGTATAAAGAGGACCAAGAGTAAGTTGCACGTGAGTCACGTGACTGGAGTAACATCATCATCATCCCCAAGAAGAAAGCGTTGTTGGTGGAAAAGGCTGGGGTATCTAATGAGGATTAAGGGATCTAAGTACAATTTAAATTCTAATCATAATTATTATTGTTATACTAATCAGAAGGTTAGAAAATGTGCTTAAATCCATTTCAGCCTTTGTAACCATTTATATTGTCTTTTTTCCCATTACATTTTTTGTACAAGTTTGTAAAGGAAGAGTTAGGGAACATATATCAATTTTGGGGAGCTGTTTTACTTTTTCATTCTTGCTTTGTTTCCTCTTTGAGGAAAATTTAATACATATTTGTAAATGGTAAAGAAAGTAATGGAAGAAAAGTATTTCACTAATTCTGTATCATGGGCTTGTACGCTTTATCAGTGGTGACTTTAATTGTTATTTTGTTATAATCCATCCTCTTCACAATAAGTGTTTAATTTACTTTTTTACTTTGGTTCAAAATAAGTGTCCAATTATGTAATTAAGAAAAATTCAATTTGGTTTTACAAAATAACCCCTATGTACATATCCCTAAAAAGTTTTCTTACTCCTCACATTAAATATTTAATTAGGGATAGTTTAGTCTTACTAGGTATTTTTATATATAATTTAATATTTTTTAATTACGTGCTAAAAGTAAATTGAACGAAAGGAGTATGCTTTATCGCTTAACCTAACACAATAAATGTGAGTTCAATTTTCAGTGATCCTTGAAATTCTATTACCATTATCTTATATCTATCCCAATTGCTTTTTTCCGTATGCCTCACCAATTTTAAGGATGAGTTTGTATATGATATTTTAAGAAATTATTTTGTCCCATTTCTTAAAAATTCTAGGTCCTTTTAATGAGAAGTAATATGATGATTAAACAGTCTGGTATTATTGATCAAAATTTATCGCTTTGTGTGTTAGATCTTACCGTTGATTGAAAATATTAGTATACCATATTAACATCGAGCAAATTCTTAGTCTTACTGAGTTCTAGTACTGTTAGTGCTGATATATAGATCTCTAATATTACAACAATGTGTAATCTACGTAAATTAATTAAATTGTAATAATGCATAACCGAAATGAAGAGAGAAACTAGTGATTAACTGTTGAAATAATTGGCGGGGCACCAAACAAATTATTATTGTTGATGTATGAGAAAAGGTTAAATTAAACATGAACATATGTTGGCATGTGGGAGCAATATGGTATGTTACCACGAATTATGCAAATGGCAAATGGGTTCTAAGGTTTTGACTTATAACTAGTCGGCAATAATAATATAATTAAAAACCAAAACTTTAGTGGATGGAGATTGGGAAAGGACCAGCTTAATACTATTAACATATTGAGGACTACTAATTTAATAATGGATATAAACCTAATTCCAGAAGGTCTTAAATTATAAACCTATTTTAACATTAACAAAGTTGCAAGTACAGCTCAACATCTACCGACCAAAAGGAATTCTGCACAATTAAGTTACAAGACTAGTCTCAATGATGCTTTACTTGAAAGGAACTTTTGTCATAAATGTTACTTAAGATATGGTCAAAATTAGTGAGTATTGAATCCATACTATCTGTTAATTCAAGGACAAAATATGTTAACCACGAACGCCGAATCTGATAATAGGAGCTTTCAGAAATAACCAGCTGATTAGTAACTTAAGAACTGGACAGTTAATGTGCTGAGTAGGGGTATCAAACGAGTGGGTTGAGTTGATTCTGGGCTAGTTAAAATGGACGGAGTCAATAAATGAACGAGTCATTGACCTACCTAAAAGTTACTTGGGATGAAATGTGGTGGATCAGGATAGGCTAAAATTTGGATCATAGTGTAATCTGTCCAACTCTTACTAAACTTTAATTAATGTGTATTGTTTTCCTATAGATTGTTTAATTGTCAAATAAGATTTTTATTTTATTTTTATAATGGTCATATATAACATATCAAATAAAAAAAATTATTTTAAGATATTTTTAGCAATATTACTTATGGATCAATTCAAGCTAAAAATTAGACTGATCGTAGATGGGCTGAGATTATGGGTCCTTATCTGGCGGATTGGGTGGATAATCACGCTTAATGGTTCGACTTATCGGATATCGAATTATAAATATAGTAATCCACTAGCCATCCAATAAGATAACGGGCAGAATGATATCGAATTAACGAGTATAAAGCGATTTATCAGCTAAACCAAATAAATCGTTTTTGATTAATCAATACCAAATAGTCAAATACATATAATTCAAACTGTCTCTTTTAGTTTTTGAACAATCAATACCAATAGCATTGGTATCCACAAATGCAAGTCATGAAGTAATGAAACAAACCCCAGTTAAGTAAAATGGCCTAGAGAGGAATTCAATTCATGTCCACTCACAGATAATTTTATCCTTCTATGTACAACTACTTAATTATGCAACAATGTCGTAACAAGTTTATATACATAGGGCGATAAAATTTGGATGTGAGTGGTGTATCAACAATAGAATCAACAGCTTCATAGTAAAAATTGATTCTTTGGTGTTTCACAAAATCCTTCAAAACAGAAATCTGCACAACTACACTCTACTATTGAGATCTTAGATCGTGCTAATGCTGCTCTCACCCACTGTTATCGTAAGGCAAATCAGGTTGCAGACTATTTTGCAAAAAATGGAGCTGCTTCAACAGAAGGGATCATATACAAAAATTTCCAGCAAATTCCAAAAGAAGCCAAAGGTCCTTTCTTTATGAAATGACAAGTTCCATCCTTTAGAATTAGATATAAAAAATCTAACTTTTATGTTAGTTAAGTTGTATATAATAGGAAGACGGGTTCTACTAAATGTATGGAGAAAACTACCTCTGTAACCCCTCAAAATTTTAATAGCCCAAGTTTTGTCCTACTTACAAAAAATGGCCCTTCGGCCCAAAAGTATTTCATATAGTAGCCGAAAGTAAAGAGATATATAAGCGCCTGTAGCTCAGTGGATAGAGTGCTTGTCTCCTATGCTAAAGGTATCATGTATTTTTGTATAGTGACAGTTTTATGTATATATTTTATATAGTTACATCTATTTTGAATAGTTACATCTATTTTGTATATTTTTTATATAGTGACAGTTTATATTGTATATTTTTTGTATAGTGACAGTCTATTTTGTATATTTTTTGTATAGTGACAGTCTATTTTGTATAGTGACGGTCTATTTAGTACGTATATATTTTGTATAGTGAAAGTCTATTTTGTATAGTGACAGTCTATTGTATATAAATTGTATAGTCATGTTGAGAGCCTAATCAAACATAATCGTAAAGTTATACTGCCGATATAACTTACAAAAGAAATATTTAGTTTCTTTAATTAGTATTTTTGATAAATAAGCTATGGTATTTTTTCTATTATTTAAATTATATGTAAATATTTAGTTTTATTATATATATTTTTCTTGGCGTAAAAGTAGTCTATCAATATTATCATTTTTATAATTTACTTTATCATTAAAAAAAGATTAAAAAAAAAAAGAAGAAAATATAATGAAGTTA
This sequence comes from Nicotiana noctiflora, assembly GCA_032618575.1. NCBI lineage: Eukaryota > Viridiplantae > Streptophyta > Magnoliopsida > Solanales > Solanaceae > Nicotiana > Nicotiana noctiflora. The sequence continues at coordinate 96,245 of JASVEL010010171.1, forward strand.
AAATATGTCAAAAATAGGTAAAGTTTGATTTACAAACTTCCCCACTAATCACGTCCCCAACCTCATTTTTCCCATACCTCCTGATTTATAAGTTTCTTATTTATCAACTTTACAACGAATATCGGCAGAATTCCCTTCCTTGGAGAAGAATGCAAGAGGCCACTGGAATCAGGAAACTATGCAGTGGTCTTGGTCTAGCCTTTTAATTAGTTTTGGGCTATTAAATGTATGATTTATTTTGTGGCTAGTTTTTGTCATTAGTTTTTTCCGGATGGCTACAAATGAAGTTTGCTCAAATGTATTTTTGCCCATACACACTTCTTTTCAGTGTAGGAATGACATCAATGAAGTAAGGTTCATGTCCCCCTCGGTTGTACCTTTTTATTTTTATAATTGACGAGGTAAGGGTTCGAGCCAAACCCCCAACACCACATGAGATGAAAACCTGGGTGATTGGTTAATATTAAAAAAAAGTTTGTATACATAGGGGGAAATAGTAAATATATATAAAAAATTAATGGATTAATGGTTTACTCGATAAGAAAATTGAGTAATCCGCTACCGTTAAGCCGTTAATTATAAAATCTTAATCCATCCACCATCGTTACCCCGATAATCCAATACTAGTAAGCCAATAAGCCATTAGTTTGGGGGCTAACAGTTTTGGTTTGATTTTGAACAGCCCTAGCTGAGATGGACTGAGTCAAGATAAGCTGGATTTAACAAACAAGAATTAACCCGAATAGCCGCCCACCTATTCGCTTAAACTTAAAATAATCACCGAATATATAATATATGTAAACTTATTATATCATATGTGTATATTAATTGTGTATAATTAATGTATAATTTATATACACTGACTACGGAAAGTAAAAAGTGAATCTGCCAGGCTATTATGAACTTTGAGCGGGTTAAATAGTTTTGAGTTCAAATCACCACCTTTAGTGGAGACAGATCACATATGTGGACAGCAGAGATATAGATATGAAATTTCAAGAATTATAAGGGAGGAAATTATTGTACCAGTGTAGTTGTGCACATGAACAATGAGATGCTTCTAACTCTATTACCCTATTGTGGTTAATATCAATGAGGGAGAATTTTGCAGCTTGAGAGAGGCACTACTTCTACAAGCTCATAATCTTTTTTGGTCTATGGTTGCGCAGAACCTCAAATAAGTTAATGTTCTTGCACTTTACTTCTCTAAGGATTACTATTTTAATCTATGATCTGTCACAGATGTGGCAGAAACAGAGAGTTTTCTTCAATTTCAATAAGGTCTAATTAACAAGTATGTGCAGGGCTAGGAACGGAAGGGTGTTATCCGAACTCAGTTCAAGAAAAAAAAAAGGCAATATGGTGCACTAAGCTATTGCTATACACGTGATTCGGGGAAGGACCGGACCACAAAGGTCTATTGTACGCAGTCTTATCCTGCATTTCTGCAAGAGGCTATTTTCACGGCTCGAACCTTTGGCCTCCTAGTTACATGGCAACAACTTTACCAGTTATACCAAGGCTCCCTTCCGCTTCAAGACATTATAAGAAAATTCTTTATGTATATAATTATATAGATATTGAATTTCTTTGACTTTGTCGCATGTTTGTGTAACGACCTGGCCGTTCGTTCTGAGAGTTAGAGCCTCGATCCCATGTTAACTACTTTCCCATATCTATTTCAGATGTTGTGACTTGCGAGGATGTTTCATTTTGGTTTTTGGAAGTGTTTGCAACATTTAGTCCCTAAATGGAGGTTTAAGCGTTAGGATATGGACTGTAGTCGAAACTGTATGAAGGCGACTTAAAAATGGAGTTTCGTCCATTCTGTTAGCTCCGTTTAGTGATTTTGGGCTTAGGGGCATGTCCGGATTGTGTTTTGGAGGTCTAAAACTCATTTAGGCTTGAAATGGTGAAAGTTGAATTTTTGGAGATTTGGACCGGTGGTGAAATTTTTAATATCGGGGTTGGATTTTGATTCTAAAAGTTGGAGTAGGTCCGTAGGGTTGAACATGACTTGTGTGCAAAATTTAACTTCAATCGGACGTGGTTTGAAAGGTTTCGGCATCGGTTGTCGAATTTGGAGATTCTAAGTTCTTTTAAGTTTGAATTGGAGGATGATTCATGATTTTAGCGTTATTTGAGGTGGTCTCAGGCTCGACTAAGTTCGTATGGTATTTTAGGATTGATTGGTATATTTGGTTGTGGTCCCGAAGGCCTCAGGTGAGTTTCAGGTGCTTACGGATGAAAAATTGGACCTGTGCATATTCTAAAGTTGCTGGTTTTCTGGTATTTTTGGACTTGTGGAGGAAAGTCCACAGGTGCGACCCCGAAGAAGCGAGGAGAAGTTCACAGGTGCGCCTTTTAGTCATAAGAGCCTATGGCTGCAGATAGGGGTGTGCATTCGAATCAGTTTATCGATTAATCGAATCGATTATTTTTTATTGGTTTATCGATTTATTGATTTTGATATTTTCCGTATCGAGTTATCGATTTTGATTTCGATATTGTCCTCTTCGGTTATCGGTTTATTGATAAACCTATAAGATATACTAAAAACACAAATATATCGTTATTCTATAATACCCTTTCTTTATCCTAAGTCCCTAACTCTATCTTTTTCCTTTACTTTTACCAATTTCATTTAGTGTTCTTCTTCTACTCCTCCTTGCGCGTATTCCTCTCCAATGGCTGAACTATAATTCGAACCTAAAATTGATGCGTATGTGCGGCCCCGAAGAAGCGAGGAGAAGTTTGCAAGTGCGCTTTTTGGTCATAAGAGCCCGTGGCTGCATATAGGGGTGTGCATTCGAATAAGTTTATCGATAAATCGAATCGATTATTTTTTACCGGTTTATCAATTTATCGATTTCGATTTCAATTTTGATATTTTCTTATTGAGTTATCGATTTTGATTTCGACTTTGTCCTCTTTAGTTATCGATTTATCGATAAACCGATAAGATATACTAAAAAGACAAATATATCCTTATTCTATAATACCCTTTCCTTTATCTAAGTCTCTAACCCTATCTTTTTCCTTTACCTTTACCAATTCCATTTAGGGTTCTTCTACTACTTCTCCCCTTCTCCTTACGCGTATTCCTCTGCAATGGCTGAACTATAATTCAAACCTAAAAATGATGAGTCGGCCGATGGTGCACCCGGTGGAGGCTCTCCCGATGACCATCGCGGCGGTGCGAAAGTGAGGATGAAGGATATTCAAGGCATGCCCGGTACACTTGGCAGCATATTGCTATGGATTTGTCAGCTGGTGTTTGCTTTTATTTCTATCGTTGTCATGCTCACCACCTCTGATTTCCCCTCCATCATCGCCTTCTGCTACCTTGTTGCTGCTGTTGGATTACAGATCATACGGAGCTTCGTTCTTGCTATTACCGATGTATATGCAATTTTGGTGAAAAGAAGTTTTAGAAATACAGCAGTTGTCAGTTTATTTGCCATTGGCGATAGGATCACGTCAACTCTTACATTTGCTGCTGCCTGTGCTTCAGCTGGAATTACAGTCCTTATTAGCAACGATCTTGACAAATGCAAAGTGAACCACTGCACGAGATTTATGTCAGCTACAACAATGGCATTTTAAGCTGGTGTGCTGCATCACCATCATTTTTCATGAACTTTTGGTCTCTGGCTCTCGATAGCTGGCTACAGTGCTCCCCTTTTGCAGTCAGGCCACCTTAACTTTTCTTATATGTAAATCAGTGTATTTCAGTTTGTTCACATTTTCGTGAGGGATAACCTCTTTGTTGACAAAGTTAATGTAGAAGAACTATGTCAAAATTTGGGCCCAACATCGATTTTCAAGAGTTAAATAGATCTTCAAGCTAGGGTGACTATATCTAGAAGTTGTGGTGAGTTATGTGCCAAAAAAAGTCCCAAATCCTATTATTTCATCTGCTACATTTCTGCAGGAATGATCATATTTAAAGCTCAAGGGAATGAAGTTCAAATTAATGGAAAACAGAATTAGTCGTGGTGTTGAATTTTATTTTTTTACTTTTATATTGTTGAAATGTTGGTGACATATATTTGATCCCTTACTTTAGTTACATTGCATGTGCTTGTTGACACAATTTTTATGTTACAAACGGTGTTCGTCTTATTTTAGCTTCTTTTTGTCCATATTAGCTAGGCGTGTTTAGTTGGGCAGCTCTAGTAGGGGGCATGGGTGTCTGGTCATCTCCAGCTGCACGTGTCTTCACCATCTGTGAGAGAATAGAAGACAAAAGTTTAGAATTTTGAAGTCAACAATCTCGCACGACAAGGAATCAAATGAAGTGGAATTTTCCTAAAAGTTCTATAGCCTCCCGAAGATAAGTACAAACGTCTCTATACCGATCCGCAAGACTCTGATAAATCGACTTGTGACTCACGACTCCTATGAACCTAGAGCTCTACTACCAACTTGACGTGACCTAGGTTCTCCCTCTATGAACCATCGTAACGGCACCTAGTCTCTACGACTAGGTAAGCCTAACATTTGCGAAAAAAGAAACGGAAACCATAAAAGCTAACAACTAACAGGTAAATTTTAATAAGGAATATAGACGTCGCTCGCATATACAATAACCACTCTTGAAATGTACATAAACTCTAATAAAACCCGGCATATCATAAGTAACAAACTACAGAAAGAAAATAATGTTTTATACTCCAGAGTCTAACAAAAGAATACAAGAAGTGTTTGACAAGAGAAGGAGTAGATAGGAACTATGATGTATGCGTACACGGCAGATATACCTTGAAGTCTCTAAAATTGTCTTGCCTCACTAATAATGCGGCTGATAAGTGGTACTTGGATCTGCACACAAAAAATATAAGCAGGGAAGGGCATGAGTACACCACAATGGTACCAAGTAAGTGCCAAGTCTATCCTCAGTGGAGTAGTAACAAGATCATGTTAGGGCCCCTCTAGTATAAATATAATAAAATGAGACAGAATGAAATCGTAGTAAAAATAAGTACAAAAATATAACAGGAATGGAATCATAGAAAGACAACAGCTCAAAACACGGAGATAACAATAGGGGATCTCCCAAGATACCGTCTCGTAGTCCTAAACATAAATGTGCAAGGGGATCTCCTGGAATACTGTTCCGTACTCCAAAATTAAATATGCAGAACAAGGGGATCTCTAGAATACCATTCCGTAATCCCAAAGTAAATATATAGTACATGGTACAGCTAGAACACCCGAGCGAGATTATACAAAGGAGGCACCGGTAGCTCCAGTCAGAGCGCAGATACTTGAGGTGCGTACTACTAATACACCATCTCTTAAGGAGACCCTTGCACAGCTCTTGAGCATGTTTGGTACTCTAGCTCAGACAGGGTTGATTCCCCTTTCTCCAGCCACATATTAGGTCGGGGGAGGAGCGCAGACTCACATCGCCCACACCTAGGGTTGTAATGTCGGTCGGGGCCGGTTCTAAATGGGATTTATGGGCTTTTTGTAGGAACCAGCCCGAGATCGGGATTACGAACTAATGGTCCGGGGCTAAGCGGGCTGATTTGGGCCTATGTGGGCCGAACAAATACTTTCTTTTAATCTAAGGCAATTCCTTGTAAATTTTGTTATAGAATTATGACATAAATTTTTAATTCAAATTTAGACACAAAAATATTGTAAAGAGATATTCAAAGCAATGCGTTATAATTTTATTATAGCTTTAACAAAACATGGAAATATCTTTCTTAGTCTCTCCCCTCCCCCCTCCCCCCCCTCATAGAATGATACAACAAGGTGCTAATACCACCATTCAGATGAAAAGAGACTAATCAAGATGTTCCAAAATACAAGTTATATAATAATTTTACATGGTATCTCTTTCAAATTTTATAAATCCTTCAAGATTCGGAGGAATTTCCGTTGGTGGTAGTGAAAAAGAAGCTTGTTCATCACCGCTTCCTAGCAAAGCAGCATCCTTCGCAAGTTCAGCTAGCATTTCTTCGTAAGCTTCATCCACCTCTGGTTGTGATTCAACAAGTCCAAAATTTCTTCATTCCAAATGGATCCAATCTCTGAAAAGTAATGATTTATCCAAGCTCTCCCTCATAGATGCTCTATAATCACCAAGTAGAAGTCTTGCTTGATTGAAAGCGCTCTCTGATACCACTGTTGAAACTTGAATAGTTAAAATGTCTCGAATCATCCTTGAAAGAATTGGAAAGTATTTTTCTTTGTCCTTACACCATTCTAATTAAAGGAGCCATCGAGATTCACTTCCTCAATTTCCTATTATAAATAAATTTCAAGCTCATTTACTTGTGAGAAATCACTAGTACTAGAATCTTGAGAACCCCTGAACCCGACCCAAGCAGTAAGTGCTCTTACTCCCGTAGTTCTTTTAGATGATTGAGAACTAGAAGAAGGAGATAGAATATTTGGTCTAGCATGATCTAATGCAATTTGATAAGCATTATAAATAGTTTGAACATTTATTTTAATTGAGGCTATTGCTTTCCGAAGTTTAGACAACTCCTCATCTTCAAGTGCTAAACCATTATAAACAGTTTCATACCAAAATTAAGGACCTCCTAATTTCATAAAATGATTTAACAAGACAGCAACAACATAACTAGGAGGAAAAGGGAAAAAAATATTTTTTAATCTTTTTTCTCATCGAATCAATAGCTTGTTCATAAATTTCCCCACCCTCTAAAAAATAAGCAAACAAATTTGTAAGTTCTGCAATATAAACTAAGCGGCTAGAAATAGTAGGATAATATTGCGTATAAAATTTATTTGTAGCAATATAATATTTTCCTAAAAAATCAACAAGCATTTTAACATTATCCCAATCCACATCTGTAAGGTTCTCATCATCATCGTCATCACTTACATGAGCATTAAACATTGAGTTTATGGGGTTTCATGTACATATTCAACAACTAAACTTTCATACATGTAATTCCATCTAGTTAGACAAGCTTTAGGAACCTTCCTATCTCTTAGGACAAATTTATCGCTTCTTTTAAAATATTCTCTAAGTCAACTTCTACGGTTTGAAAAAGACATCCAGTTAAGAGTCATTTTAACATTTTTCAATTTTAATATTTAAAAATCTCATACCACCACCCACAATTAAATGGTAAATATGACAAATACATCTAACATGAAAAATATTACTAAATACAGGATTTAGTGTGGTGGTAAGCAAGGCTACAACATTAGTGTTACTACTAGCATTATCCATTAAAATTGATACTAATGCAAAAATATCTACAAATACCCATAACCATGCTAGAAATAAACTGGACTGTGTGGCTTGAATTAAATATTCTGTAAGCAATAATGCATTTTTGTATTATCCAATCCTTATTAATCCAGTGATTGGTAATAGTAAGATAATCACAGTCATTACTACTTCTACCAATACTAGTAGTTATAGCAACACAATAATTTATATGAGTAAATAAATAGCGCAAATATTATTCATATTCATGTTTATAGTTATAAAATTACTCGTTATGGTTGTGCGAGGATGTCCTTTATAGGTAGGATTAAATTGTTTTTTTAATATAATGCACAAAGTGAGGGTTAGAAGGAAAATTAAGGGTAAGCACATAACAGTAATTATTTCTGGCAATTCTTCCTGATCTTTTCTTGGATCATAATATAAATTACCACGGGTAATAATGTTAATTCCCGATTGAAATTGATTTGACATGGTACTAAGGTCAACCTTACTAGGTACACTTGTCCCCTCGGCTAGGGGTGTGCGCTCGATTTATCGATTCGATTTTGACCCTTATCGATAATTACTTATCGATTATCGATTTATACATACACTTATCGTTATCGTTTCAATAAGGTTTCGATTTTTTCGATTTCGATTTATCGATTTTGGGGGCTTATCGATTCGGTTATCGATAACATCAATAAGAAAATTTACGAAATTCAACGAAAATATTTTTGAACAAGACCTTCAATAACTTATCACAATATTAGAGGGGTTGGGGTTGGGTCATAATTGTAGCAAAACCTGACAAAAAAGTGGGGGAGGGGTATCTCCAGCATTAGCAAAATAAAACGACAGCAGGCTTGATTTTTGGAGAAAAAAGAACACAAAAATATACTACTGTTCTTCTTCAATTTTATGAAGAAGTAGTGCCATAGAGAACACGTTACTGGGGATTCTTCTTCAACAGAAAAACAATGGAAAATATAGGAAAAACATACAATTCTTCTTCTTCTTGAAAAACCAGAGAAAGGCACATTAAGAGGCTACTGTTCATCTTCATTTTAAAAGGAAGGAGGAGGATTAAAAACAGAGGACCCGTGAAACCCACTGGAACAAAGCCCTTCTTGGTCACCAAACAACAACAGAAACACAACGCAGCAGCTCATCAGCCTCAACAACAGACCAGTAGCCAAAAAAACAAAATTTGTAGCGAAACAGATAGCGAAACAGAAATTGTACACTATTAACCTTCATTCCAATTCCAAAAAACAGTTAACGAAACAGATATGTAACGAAAGATATAGCGAAACATTGTTAACGAAACAGTGTTAACGAAACAGATAACAAAAGATACTAAAGAAACACGATATATATAACCAAAAATAACGAAACAGATTATAAGAGATTACACAGAAAAATAACGAAACAGATTAGAAGAGATTACACAGATTAGAAGAGATTACACACGAAATATATAACCAAAAGCAACGAAACAGAAAAATTTACACAGAAAGCATTCCTTCAAATTGAAGAGATTAAGAGAAAAGAAAAAGTTGAAGAAAGAAATTAGGAGTACCTGAAACGACGATAATCAACGGAGACTATCTTTCCGACATACCAAATCTCTATTCGATGGTGGCGAGTGGCGACTGGCGAGTGGCAAATTGAAAGAAAGCGCTGAAGAGTAAACTGGAGATAAGCGGGCAAGGAGGCAAGCGGGAAGCGGCTGAAGGAAATAATAGGGTATTAGGGTTAAGTGAAGAAAAGGGTTGTAATAGTATTATAAAATAAGGGTATATTAGTCTTTTTAATATATCTTATCGGTTTATCGATAAACCGATAAACCGAAGTGGGCAAATCGAAATCGAAATCGATAACTCGATAAGGAAAATTTCGAAATCGAAATCGAAATCGATAAATCGATAAACCGATATCGATAAACCGATAACAAATAATCGATTCGATTTATCGATAAACCGATTCGAATGCACACCCCTACCCTCGGCTAAAGCTTTCATACAAAGATATTCAACTTTATCTTGAGGGTGTAGCAATATGTGTCTCCTCAAACATCCCATCTTCTCGACCTTCAACATATTTAAGTTCTAACTCTTTGCCTCAAAGTTTACACTTAGACCTATTTTATTCTCTTAGTTGAGTAAAAAATGGCTAACAAAAAAGATGTTTCGCTCCGTTTAGAAGGTTGTCTAGAAAAAATAGGGTTAGTAACATGAGGGTTAGATGATGCATCATTTGAATTATTATTAGTTGGGTTAACTTCAGCAACAGAACTAGTGGGTGTATCGTCATCCATTTGCGCTTTATCAAAATCTATTTCTTCATGATCATTTTCATCAATAGTTGGATTACCATAATGAGAATTAATATATCCATGGTTTAATTGTTCACCAGCTCCAACATTATGCAAATATTGACTCAAGACAGCTCTGGTTACAACCCCAGTTTTGATATTGCCTACCGGTTCGGTGTCATATATTGTCTACTGTGATGCCTCGAGAGTTGTACTTCGAGCGGTATTGATGCAGGACAGTAGGGTGATTGCCTACGTGTCCGGACAGTTGAAGATACATGAGAAGAATTATCATGTCCATGATCTTGAGTTAGCTGGCATTGTTCATGCCTTGAAGATCTGGTGTCATTACTTGTACGGTGTGCCTTATGAGATATATACAGATCACTAGATTTGCAGCATATGTTCATGTAGAAGGACCTTGATTTGCGAAAGAGGAGATGGCTAGAGCTGCTGAAGGATTATGATATCACTATCCCGTATCACCCGAGCAACGCTAATATGGAGGTTGATGCTTTGAGTTGCCAGGCAGAGAATTTTGGGAGTTTGGCTTATTTACCTGTAGTAGAGAGGCTTATGGCGATAGATGTTCAGGCCCTAGCCAGCTAGTTTATGATATTGGATCTTTTGGAGCCCAGTCGGGTTCTAGCTTATGTGGTCTCTTAGCATTCCTTATTTGATCGTATCCGGGAGCGTCAGTTTGATGATTCTCATTTACATGTCCTCAAGGAAAAGTGTTGCATGGCGATGCTCTAGATATGACTATTAGGGATGACGGAGTATTGATGATGCAGGTTCGAGTATGTGTACCCAATATTGATGGGCTTCGGGAGTTGATTCTAAAGGAGGCCCATAGTTTGCGGTATTCCATTCATCTGGGTGTCGCGAAGATTTATCAGGATTTGGGGCAGCAATACTGGTGGAGGCGGCTGAAGAAGGATATAGTTGGATTTGTATCTTGGTGCCTTAATTGTCAGCAAGTGAAGTATGAGCACCAGAGATCGGGTGGATTACTTCAGCAGATATAGATTTTGGAGTGGAAGTGGGAGTTGATCACTATGGAGTTCGTATCTGGGCTCCCAGGACTTTGAAGAAGTTCGATGCCATTTGGGTTATTATGGATCGGCTGACCAAGTCCCCGCATTTCATCCCTATGTGTACTACCTATTCCTCGGAGTAGTTGGCGGAGATTTATATTCGGGAGAATGTCCATCTGCATAGTATTCCAGTTTCAATCATTTTAGACAGAGGTACTCAGTTCACATCGCAGTTCTGGAGAGCAGTACATCAAGATTTGGGTACTAGGGTGGAGTTGAGCACAGTATTTCACCCTTAGACGGACGGACAATCCGAGCACACTATTCAAATTCTTGAGGATATGCTCCGTGCGTGTGTGATTGAGTTTGGAGGTTCTTGGGTTCGGTTCTTTTCATTGGCGAAATTTGCCTATGACAACAACTATAAGTCTAGCATTCAGATGGCACCGTATAATTCCTTATATGGTAGGCGATGTGGATCTCTGGTGGGTTATTTCGAGCCAGGTGAGGCTAGATTGTTGGGCACAGAATTTGTTCGGGATGCTTTGGAGAGAGTCAAGGTGATTTAGGATAGACTCCGTACAGCCCAGTCCAGATAGAAGAGTTATACGGAACAAAATATTCGTGATGTTTCCTATATGGTTGGGGAGCAGGTTCTGCTTTGGGTTTCGCCTATGAAGGGCATTATGAGATTTGGAAAGAAGGGGAAGTTGAATCCGAGGTTTATTAACCCTTTTGAGATATTGAGGCGTGTTGGGGAGGTTTCTTACGAGTTGCCTTACCTTCCAGCTTGGCAGGAGTTCAACCGGTATTTCATGTTTTGATGCTCCATAGGTATCACAATGATCCATCGCACGTGTTAGATTTCAGCTCAGTCTAGTCGGAAAAGGATCCATCTTATGTTGAGGAGCCAATTGCAATATTGGACAAGCAGGTTAGGAAGTTGAGTTCAAAGAATATTACATCAGTGAAGGGTCAGTGGTAGGGTCATCCGGTTGAGGAGGCGACCTGGGAGACCGAGCAAGATATGCACAGCCAGTACCCTCATCTTTTCACTACTTCAGGTATGTCTTTCTGCTCGTTTGGGGACGAATGAATGTTTAAGTGTGGGAGGATGTAATGACTTGGCCGGTCATTTTTAGAATTTACGCTCCGATCCCCTAATAATTATTTCCCCCAAGTTTATTTCTACCATTTTGATTTTCCGGGATGTTCGGTTTTGAGTTTCAAAGAGTTTTAGGACACTTAGAGCCTAAATGAGAGTTTAAGTGTTGGAGAGTTTTTCGTAGTCGAAATAGCGTGAAGATGGCCTCAGAATGCAAATTCGATGGTTTTGTTAGTTCCGTTAGGTAATTTCGGGTTTAGGGACATAGTCGGATTTTGTTTTGGAGTTCCGTAGCTAATTAAGGCTTGAAATGCCGAAAGGTCAAATTTTGAAGTTTCCGGTACGATAGTGACATTTTGATATGAGGATCAGAATGGAATTCCGAGAGTTGTAGTAGTTCTGTTATGTCATTTGGGACGTGTGTGCAAAATAAAAGGTCATTCGGACAAGGTTTGATATAATTTTTTATCGAAAGCATATTTTGAGAAATTTGGAGTTCTTAGGCTTGAAGCCATGGTTAATTCGAGGTTCCGATGTTGTTTTAGGTGTTTTAAGGATTGTACAAGTTTGGACAGTAGTATTAGACTTGTTGGTACCTTTGGTTCAGGTCTCGGGGGCCTCGTGATAAATTCAGATGGTTGACAAAAGGATTTTTGGACTTAGAGTTGCAGCTTCAGCTGCTGGTTCTATCATAACCACACCTGCGGTTTGGGTTCCGCAGGTGCAGCGCCGCATAAGTGGTTTAATGGCCACAAAAGCGAATTTGGTCCAAGCTCCAGGTTTTTGCATGTACGGCTGGGTTTTCGCACCTGCGATGCATTCTTCCGCAGGTGCGGGACCGCAAATGCGCTCCTAGGACCGTAAATGCGAAAATCGCTAGGCAGAACATAAATACTTGCCTTCGCAAAATTTAGTCATATTTCACCTCTTTTCAAACGGGAAGAAGCTTTTGGAGCATTTTTCAAGAGGGATTTTCAGAGGAGTCCATTGGGGTAAGGACTCTGGTCCCAAAACTCATTATTATAGTGATATTTATCATCCTAAGCATGAAAAATTAAGGAAAATATCAATTGTAATTCATGGTTAAGTCTTGACTAATTAGAAGCTTTTGAGTGATGATTTGAGTAAACAATTGAGGTTCAATTTTTGTAATTTTGGTATGACTGAACTCGTGAGAGTATGAGGATTTTGGAAATATAAATTTTACCCGATTCCGAGACGTAGAACTGAGTGGCATTTTGGTTATTTGACCTAATTTCGCATCTTAGCTTAGAATTTAATTATAGAATCAAATATTTGAAGTGTTATTTGCATTATAAAATTGAATTGAATAGATTTGGGCCATTTGGAGTCGGATACTTGTGGCAAAGGCGTGGTTTCGGGTTGGCTTGCACTTGTTAGAGGTAAATGGCTTGTCTGACCTTGTGTGGGGGACCTTTTCCCTTATGATTGATATTGTGATAATTGATATGCCTCATACGTGAGGTGACGAGCTCGTACTTGAGCTAATTATTGAAAATCCTATTTTCTTTAAGTATTTCAGTTGAGTTCCTTCTCCCGTTTCATTTTACTTGCGTATTTAGCCTATTGTTAGTTTAGAAAAGTACGTTTAGTAGACTTAATTGCCTATTTGCTCAAATTGCCTTAATTGCATTACATGAAGCATGTTAGGCTAGACTTATCTATTTACTTAGTACGAAATTTAGCATTTCTTGAGTATCCTTGTGTTGCTGCTGTGCGTTTTTAATTTGGGACTACGGTACGGAATCTCGAGAGATCCCCTATAAGTACTTATGATCTGGATTGAGGTGCGGGATACCAAGAGATCCCTAACACGTAGATTAAGGATACCAAAAAATTCTCAGGATACCAGGAGATCCCTAGTATATTTGTGAGGATACCAAGAGATCCCCGGTTATCATCCTTGTTGTGAGTGGTAGTTCCTTGTGGTTTGCCTTTACCTATGTTTTCTGTTAATGTACTTTTATTATCATGTGTAGGCTCTTACTGTAGATTCTCAATTGCACTACTTATCTTATCATGTCACTTTAATATTTATTTAATCTCAGTAGGGCCCTGACCTTCCTCGTCACTACCCAACCGAAGTTAGGCTTGGCACTTACTGAGTACCGCTGTGGTGTAGTCTTGCCCTTCCTGCATATGTTTTTCATGTAGAGATCCATTTACCTCGACTCAGTCTTACCATTTTTGAGGTGAGGCGATTCTACAGGACTTCAAGGTATATCTTCCGCGTCCACAGACCGAGGAGTAGATCTCTTTCTATTCCTGCATCTAGTATTTAGCGCTTCTGTACTTTATGTTCTTGTTAGACATTCCGCAGATTAGAGTTATGTATTGTTTCTCTCAGCTCGTGGATCTGTAAGTTTCTGGGTTTTGGGATAGTGTATCAAATTTTGAGAAGTTGTGTGTATATGCCGAGCGACATCTAAATATTATTTCTTTCAGTTATTTTAGCCTTTGATTATTTATTCTGCAAGTTAGTTTGTTTTCCGCATTTGTTAGGCTTACCTAGTCGTGGAGACTAGGTGCTGTCACGATAGTTCACGGAGGGCGAACTACGGTTGTGACACGATATTGGTTAAGAGATTTTCATCGTAGACGGGCCATTAATAAGGAAGAAAAGTTTAACCATGCTCATGCACAACTCAGAAATTTTATTGAACGTGCTTATGGTGTTTTAAAAGCAAGATTCCAAATATTGGACAAGATGACTCCATGTTCTATTGATGTCCAAAGAGATATTGTTATTGCATGTTTTGCTGTTCATAATTTTATCAGAAAAGAGCGACTAAATGATGACTTGTTCAATCATTATGATTTACTTCAAGTAATATTTGAGGAAGAAGGAGAACACGAACAAGTATTGGATGAAACAAATGGACCCAGTTGGACAACTGAAGGTTCGCAATTTATGAACAATATACGTGAAGAACTTGCAGTCGAGTTAATGCAAGGAAGAGGAAATGCTTGATAGTTTTATATGGTATGTTTAAATATAGATAAATTGCACAGATACTAAAAATAAACAGTCTTAAATTTAATGTTCAGATCCAGAGATAACATATTAATTATTCAGTTGTGTATTCAGATTCAGACGTCTGAATCTTAATAAATATTTTCATATTCAGATGTCTTAATCTTAATAAAAATAAATGAGGCATAAGTATCTCATCTCATTTAGAAATGCCCCCTGAACATAATCACTTACCCCCGCAAGTCACATAACAATAATTAAAGGTAGAATGAGCAATACACGGGGATATGGGGCTACGACACACAAAATGACATGCGCGATCGTTACAGTCATTTATCAATCCTCTATGATAACCATATGGTATATATCATATTCTGACAGAGTATCATAAAGGATTGGTTCATTCCTAAAAAAAATACTCCTCAATCCTCTATGATACATATATACATATGTCATATACTGATGGGATACCATAAAGGATTTGTTTATTTCTAAAATAAAAAAAATCAGTCCTTTATAATACCAAACTGGTAAATATATATATAATGAGTGAGTATCACAAAGGACTGTCTCATTCCTTCAAAACATACTCATTAATTCTCTATGATATCCACATGGTATATATCATATAATGTTTATTTATCATAGAGGATAATTCATTCCTTCAATAAATATATATAAAAAATAAAGTTTAAGCTTAAATTTAATATTTTATTATTTACAATATTTTGGCATATTTTACTTGTGAAATAATACAAAAAATAGAGACATATTTAAGATATAAAATTTATTTTATATACAAAAGAAAAAGAAAATTTGTAAGAACATATTTTCTATTAATTTAGGTTTTAATAAATAAGCTAGTGATTTTGGTATTTTTCTTAAATACTTCTTGTCGTACTCGAAGTATTTATTTTTATTTTTTTACGAGTCATATAATTAATTTTATTTTTGATTTATAAATGAAAAATTAATATCGAAGGACCTAAAAATGAAGAAAAGAAGAGCTGGATAAAATAGAGTATCTTATAAAAACTCTAGACGCACGTATTGAAATAACATTTAATGTTCGCTAATTTACTTTCTAAATATGCTATTGAATGTGTGAGCATAAACATTGATGAATACCTTTTTCGAAATAAAATAATAATAGTAATAATAGTATCCTTTTGTGTTCTCTAGGTTCATATATCTTTATAGTATTACATACTTTTTTAATAAATTTTATATTTTATTATTTTTTAATTAGTACTATTATTATGATAAGATGATGTAAAATATTGAAAAATGGTGATGCACTTAAAAGATACAAAAAAGATGCATAAATGAATCTATGAAAACACGAGCATTCATGCTAAATAATTAGGAAGGTAAGAATTGGTAAAGCGGGTAAAATAAATATGCTACATAGATATAAAATGAATAAAAAAATGAATATGGGAGATACGGGTAAATTTTTTGTATTTTATGAGTACATAGCATAATTTTCCCAAATATTTTTGCGTTATCAATCGATATTAGTGGATTATTCATCCTTTTTTAGATTATCAATTCCAGCGAATTACTTTAAATTAATTATCTATAGTTTAATTGGCAGTTGATTAAAATTATATTGCATGTAGAAAAGAAACATTTCTCCGTGGAATGTTGCTTAAATATATAGTATGATCACTTTGCATTTGTCAAACAAAATGAATTTTGTTAACAAGATTTAGAGCATGTTTGGAAAGCCACCTAGAAATTGGATTTGGATGTAATTATATAGTTTGGCATGTTTGTTTAGCCAAGTAATTACTTGGTCAACATGGAATTGAGTATAATTGGAGGAGTGTAATTACACTCTCCAATTCTCAAGGGGGATGTGAGAATTGGTGGTAATTACAATGTGTAATTGCAAGTTTTATTTTCTTTCCTTTTTATTTTAATTTATTTTCTCTATAATTTTTTATTTCTATTGTTTTAATTTTTTAAATTTTATTTTTACTTTGTAATTTCTTTTAAAATTTTAAAATATACTTGTTTTTGCACATTATTTATATTTTATGTTTCTTCCTTTATTTCTTGAAATTTCATGTAATTGCTTATATTTTATTTTTATTTATTTTATTATTCTATTTTTTGAAACTGCACCTCCTAATATTATAAATAATGAGTCATATAATGAGTGATATAATTAAAGTAAAATTTTATTGTTGAATGTGGTTATAAACTTATTATGATTCCTAATCTAAAATTTTATTAGAACTTACTATTATTATGCTGGAATTTGACATATGCTAAATAATTTTTTTTTTAATTTTGAAATTGTGTTACGTTCATGGTTCATGGTTTTGATTTACTTGTTTTAGTAGTATTTGCTCACATTGCATATTCATTTTTTTTAGTTAGAATTGATAGATCTGTTTTATCAAACATTTGAATAATGTTATGACATTATATTTATAAATATTAAGTTTATCAAATATGTATTCTATGATGTTCTTATAAAAAAAATATATTTTTAATTTTGTACGTATCTAAACTACACATTATTAATTTAAAATATATAGATAAATTTTTTACAATAATTAGTTATAAATATATGATTACTTATTAATGTATATTCCCGAAAAATATACATCTTAAATACCAAATATATCATTTATACTTATAAAAATTTATAGGCCTATATTTATTATATTAACTTTTAAGTTTTGATAATTACTTAATTTAAAATTTAATCTAACTGTGTAATTACACTTTTACAACCAAACAGTAAACTTGTAATTACACTGTAATTATACTATGACAAACAAACTGGTCGTCGTAATCACACAACTAAGTAATTATTAGGCTGTATAATTACTACCATAGTAATTGTACCAATTTCAGTTACAAGGTAACGTTCCAAACAGACTCTTACTACTTCATATGATAACTAAGTGATAAACACAAGTCGAAAAACCTTTATGTTGTCAATATAGTTTAACGAATTGTGAAAGATAACAAAATAATACTGGTGGGAGATTTAATCCAACCAGAAGAGTATTTCTTAATTGTTAAAGAAAAGCTAGCTATTTACAATCAATAGGTACGTGTATAACTCTCCGTCCTCTAAATCCATTAATTAATCGAATAGAGCTCATCTGATCTTACGTAAGAATTATATTATAAGTACAAGGAAGACAGAAACAAGAAAAGATAAAAAAGCAATACATGATCATCGATCAATGGCTAACTATAAAACAAGAACCATTAAACATTTCAAAACATACTGCGATTAGATTATGATAATCCATGATTTAAACCCAAAAAATAAAAATAAAAATTACCAGATTTTGTACAACGTGAATTAATAAGATCAAAAGAAGGTATTGTTATAGGTTCCTTGAGAGAAATGAGAAGATGAAACTAACTCCAGTAAATCAACATCCACCTTATTTTTTCCTCCTGAAGAACAACCATTTGCTTGATTCATCTGCATATTCATGTTGTTTCTATATCCGAAGCACTCAGGATTATAAGATGAACCATCTAGAAGGTATGGAAGGTAAACGTCAGGACAAAAATGTTGAGAATACTGTACTAACTGAGCCTCTTGACCTGTAGATAGAGGATTTTCACCAAAGGAATTGAAGGCTGAGTTAGAGATAGATGAGTTGTTTTCGAAAAGATTTTGATTTACTTTTGCCTCCTTAGTACCATTATTGTCACTCAAGAGTGAATTCTTTCCAAATAAATTTTGCATGAAGTTCATTTCTTCATCACATGTATGATGAGTGAGCAACGATGGAGAATCATCGTCAGAGTATGTTAGGGTTGCATTTGTGATGGTACTATTACTCTGTGTGACAGTGGTGGTGGTGGTGGAGCTGTATCCACCACCACCACCAGAATCACCGCCACAATGGTATGTGACGGTGATGAGGGGAGATTCATCAGCGAAGCACACGCTTCTTATATAATCTTGGAGAATCCTGGAGCGATTTTTGCATTCATTTTGGCCATCTTGTTGATTTTTTCTCTTCTTATGTCTCCTTGAATTCATCCTTCTTTTAGTGGCATTCCAATGGTTCTTGATTGAATTTTCAGTTCTTCCATCAATTCTCTTTGCAATTTCTGCCCATTTGTTTCCAAGTTGCTTATGTGATTCCACTAACAGCAACTCTTCTTCTTCACTCCATGTATCTTTCTAAAAAAAAAATTAAAAGATAATAGTGGATGAAGAAATAATATATACTATTAAACAAATAAGATGTTCATAATTTACAAGAAACCTAATATTTACTTACTTTTCCAATGAGATGGACGTACTTTTATAACAAATTTTGATGCTTTGTTAAAGAAAAGTTTCACAGTCACGTGAAAATGGAGGTTGAAATCAGTCAAGCATTGTGCGAAGAGATAGTAGAAAACAAACCCTAAAAATACCTTTTTGGTGGAAATCCTTGTGACCAAAAAGGTAAGAGCATAAAACCAATTAACCAAATCGAAAAAGACATCTCTCACAAAATTTTTTAGGTCCAAGCTTTAATTCCCTAACAAAAAAATGGAGAGAAAATCTTCATACATCTGAAGTCCTATAGGTTAAATTATAGTCCTTAAAAAACATCAAAAAAATGGTTTTCTGACAGAGGGATCATTCATTACAAAAAATAAAACAACTTTTTTGTTCAGCGGATAAAAACAACAAAATTAAGGGGCGTGAAAATATTTGCTTATCGGATCAGATCATATTTTGGAAATCTGAATGACTAAACATCGATCACCCCAAATCTAGAGTGAATCTAAGTTCATACATAACCTTTGCATGAATCTATTTAAATTTAACACTTCTATTTAGTGAGAGATAAAAGATCGTTTTTTAGGGTTGTACTAGGCTAAATTAAGAAATTAAAATTACTCCCTCCGGTCCAAAATAAGTGATTTTTTTTATTTTTGTGGTCCAAAATAAGTGATTTTTCCAGATTTCAAGAATAAATTAATTATTCTTTTCTTACGTTGTTGTTTATGTGAGATAGTAACGATTAATATGGTCAATTCTATTACTAATTAATACTAAAAGTTAAATTATTTAATCTGTGTAAAAATATCCAAAAAAATTACTTGTTTTGAACAAGGAGCAGTACTTAACAGAAAAAGATTTATAGGAAAGGAAAACCTTGATATCTGGACGCAAATGATTATGCCATCTCTCTCGACACTGTTTCCCTGCTCTAGCGTTCATCTTCTCAGCAATTTGAGCCCATTTCCTTACACCATATTGTTTTACCAACCTAAGTAGTTTCCTTGATAATCCACAAAAAATATAAAAAATTAGTATAACACTTCAGTTATAAAAAATAGTAAATAATTTAAGAAAAGAAACGAACTTCGGGAAGTAACAACGAAAATTCAGGTTTCCTTTTTCGGACAAGTATAGTACCTGTCTTCTTCATCAGTCCACTGACCCTTGACCAAATAAGTTGATGTTGTTTCTTTTGCCTTTTTCCCACTCTCCCTTTTATTTTTTTGAACTGATTTCGCTTCTTCTATTAATAAACCATTCTCTTGTTCGTTGAGAAAAAGACCTTCAATAGAACTTGGCTCTGGTAAACTTTTCGGCCAAGAAACTCCATTTGCATGGCTACTACTACTACTACTACTTAAAGGGTAAAAATAATTTTCATGACTCAATAAAAACCTATCTATGGCAGTAAATGGAGGAGTTGATCCAATGTAATTTTTTGGTAAATTTTGATAGGGACGAAAAGCACTACTACCACCTTCCATGGAAAAAGAAGAAGAAGGAGAAAAAAGGAATGTTTTCAGCAAGGAAATTTGCTTTGAATAAAGGAAAGTGTTTACGTTTTCTTCTTAGTTTGGAAGATATGGTCATATGACAATAGCTGAATAAAGAGCATATAATACTGTGGCTTCATGCAGAGAGCTGAGGGAGGATGTCAGCCGTTGATCTTAGAATCCATCCAACGGTTCAGAAACGAGGTGGGCTAGCCATAACTCCTGAGCTTCCTCTTTAGTGTCAACTGTAGAAAGAAAGGTGGAGAGATTAGTGCTGTTGTTAATAAATTATCATTATTGTATCATTTTCTATGATAACATTTTTTTAATTAGTTGTGGTGAATTGATTGAGAATTTATTTTGTTTTACTGCTGTAATGACACGCTAAACTCCATATTATATAGTATATTCATGTTTATCCAAAGTTTCGCCCATGAAACAAGTCATTGATGAAATATATAAAAATAAAAATAAAAATAAATAGGTTAGAGAAAATTAAGGTAAAACAGGAAGAATTACAGCAATGCGACTTGAAAACTTATTCAGAGGGAAGGGTAAATTAAAAGGATCATAATTAATAAGGTAATTGGTGCTCATAATTTTCTCCATAGTAATAGAGGGAATTATGGACGACTTTAAGTTCCATATTAATAGCTCTACAATTACTACTAAATGCTCACTCATTCGAAGATAACATGACAGCCCTAAGCTTAGTGTTTTTCATTCTCAAGTACTTCTCTTCTGTTCATTATAATGCACATAGACTTCGAAAATTCTAGCTATGGTTCATCATGATGAATCACTGGCATAATTTATTTTTTCAATCTTTGGACAACCGCACTAATATGCAAGGAATGGTTATTATGTTCTCTAACGTGTTGTACAGCATATTATTATTTTATAAACTCATATGTATCAGAAAGATGAAGAAAAAACTCAATTTTTGTTGAGTTGTATTTGGGCCATTTTATTTATCTGTTTCGTTTCTTTTATTAGATATGTAATTAGTTAGCCCAAATCATAGTTAGACTTAATTAGGCCCAATCTATAAATACTTGTACAGACATACATTTTAGACTAATGAAAATGTCCAGACATTTTCTATTCTACTTACTGCATCTCTCACGCCATTCTTCTCTCTGTTTGGGATTTGTTTCGATCGCCGGAATTCACCATAGATTCCGGCTTAAATTTCTGATTGCTAACATGGTATCAGAGCGGATCCTTTGATTTTGTATCTCGTCTTGCTTTTCATCTTTGTATCAAGGTGTTCTTTGAGAATTATCACAACCCATAATTTTCGTTGGAGTCTGATTTTTTTTTTGTTGAGATTTTTCTTCACATTTGAGGATTTTATATGTGTCTCTAGCTTTGAGCTGTAATTTTCAATTCTTCAAGTCCAAAGGTTCGGTTGCGATTTTCGTAGTTTTGACGATAACTTCACTATTTTTCTGCCTTAAATTATGGTAAATTCTCTCATTTCCTCATCTTGTTTGTGGTAGCGATGGGTGATAATTCAGTATCTTCTTCGTGTGACCCGTCAAATTTCAATAATCCAGCTCAAGAGCTCTATCTCAATCCTTCTAACAACTCTGGTGCTATGACTGTCCCTGTGCGTTTCAATGGTACTGGTTTTGTGGCATTAAGTCGTGGTGTGTATATTACTTTGGGGGCAAAGAATAAACTTGGTTTTATCGATAGTTCTTGTGTCAAACCACCCACGTGTTCACCTCTCCTCATGCAATGGGAACATTGCAACTTATTGGTATCTAGTTGGTTGCTTAATTCTTTGGTTCAGGATATTTATGACAGTGTCATATAAAGTAAGTATGCCTATAAGATTTGGGATGAACGTAATGAGCTATACAGTCAGTCGAATGGAGCATGAATTTATCAAGTGCAGAAAGAGCTTAGTGCATTAACTCAAGAAACTCTTGATAGTCAGACTTATTATTCAAAAATAAAGAAGAAATGGGATGAATCAGATTCACTAAACAACGATCCAGGATGCACTTGTGAGTGTCAATGTGGAGGAAAAGCAAAACTACAGAAGGAGAACGAAACTCAGAGGCTTAACCAATTCTTAATGGGACTTAATGATAGTTACAGTGAAGCAAGGAGAAATATCTCTATGATGAAACATGTTCCTAGTATCAGCCAAGCATATTCTATGCTTCTCCAAGATGAGACACAATATGAAGTACAATCTATCTCTCATATTGTTCCTGAGTCTGCTTCTCTGTCTACTTCTTTTTGTGGACAAAAATTTCCTCCTAAACTCAACTTTTCTAGCCAGAAGAACTCTAATGTGTCATGTAAACACTGTAAAAAATCTGGTCATACTATCGAAAAATGTTATAGGTTCAATGGCTTCCTTTCAGACTTTAAGTTCACCCAGAACAAACGTATAATGGTTGCTTCTGTTCAGACTGGGAGTTCACTTAGTGTTGGTAATGCTGGCCAGTATAGTAATGCTCCCTGACAAACTTCCTCTTCTTTCAATGGTACTTTCACACCACAACACTTTCAACAATTGCAAGATTTGGTCATACCACTACATCATACTAGTGTTAATCATGAAAAACAATATGTGTCTCCTGAGCCTTTGACTGCTTCTTCACATTTTGCTATAAAATACCTTCAGTTTTTCATGCTAGTTGTAGTTCTTGTATTTATCTTAATTCTAAATTATATACCGATTACTGGATTATAGATTCTGGGGCAACAAATTACATGACCTCAAACAATCCCTTCATATCTAATCCACATATTTTATCAGTTCCATATCTCAATACTCTTCCTAATGGGTATAAGGTTAACGTTTACATGATCACTAGCTTTAACCTCATCTATCCCTTTAACAAATGTCCTTTTTTTACACAGCTTCAAATATAACTTGCACTCAGTGCATAAGTTGTGCTCTCACTTACAAGCTAATGTTCTTTTTACACCTGATTCATGTCTTCTGCTACAAGGCCTTTCTCTGAAGAGGCCACTAGCATTTGGTAGACTATTTGAGGGTCTTTACGTACTGGACAACTCTATGCTTGAAAATTACCAGCCATCAACAAACTTGTACTTTTACTCATATTCCTATAATTACAAATAACATGAGTGATTCTGTTTCATGTTCTGCACCTGTAAATACCATCAATAATTTTGCTTGTAATGATGTTGGTTCAATAAATAAAGATGTTCAACATTGGCATCATAGACTTCGTTATATTCCATTTTCTAAGTTGCAAAATATTCCCAATTTATCTTTTTACTGGCTTCACTAAACAACCTTTATTTGTAACATTTGTCCAATGTCTTGATAACAACGACTATTTTTCCTCACTGCTCTATTTCTTCAAAAGTTATTTTTGATCTAGTTGGTATTGACGTTTGAGGTCCTTATCACACCCCTACATATTCTGGTCATAAGTACTTTCTCATAGTGGTTGATGATTACAGCAGAGTTACTTGGACTCATCTATTGAGTTGCAAAAGTAATGCTTTCACCATTTTGAAAGCTTTTTTTTCTATGGTGGAAACACAGTTTAGTGCTACGGTTATGATTCTGAGGTTTGAAAATGCATTTGAGTTAGGGTCCAGTCTTGAAAATTTTTCCTTATTGGTTTCAAAGGGAATTATTCACCAAACTTCTTGTCCTCACAGTCCACAACTAAATGGAGTCGTCGAAAGGAAACACAAGCACCTTTTAGAGACAGCTAGGGCACTTTTGTATCAATCTGATTTGCCAACTTCTTTTTGGGGTGACTGATTGCTTTGTACCACTTACTTAGTGAACAAATTCGCTCTTTCTATTTTGTATGGTAAATCCCCTCATGAGCGTTTATTTCTATATTCTCCCTCTTATTCTCACCTCAAAACTTTTGGGTGTTTGTGATATGTCACAACTCCTAAACAACTAAGGGATAAATTTCAGCCTCGGGCAACAACTTATGTCTTTCTTGGCTACCCATTTGGCAAGAAGGTTATAAGGTGCATGATCTTCACACTAAGAAAATTTTTATTCCCAGAGATGTAGTATTTCATGAAATAATTTTTTCTTACACTTCATCCCATCTTCTTCTTCCTCATCCTATTTTCCTTCTCTCACTAACTCAATGTATATTAATATTGATGTAGGTGAAGCTTCTGATGTTAATGGTGGTAATGTACCTGTTTTTTAAGGTACTTATGACTCTAACTCTTGCGCGCCTCCCATTTTTTCTTCTCCTCCTGCTTCTTCATGTCTTGTCACTTCTACTTCCTCATGTCCTGTCACTTCTTCCTCCTCTCCAATTCTTTTAATATGATCCAGTAGACCACATAATCCTCCTCCTAATTTGCAAGATTATGTGTCTACTTCTACTTCTTCTTCTCCAATTTCTACCTTAACTAATACCTCCTCCTTCCCTAAGCATATTTGCCTCAGTTCTCTGTCTTCACAAGATCAGTCTTTAGAAAAGAATCTGAACACTATTCAGGAACCCACTAGTTTTCACCATGCTATGTTACATCTAGCATGGCAAGAAGTTATGTTTCTTAAAGAGTTTGAAGCTCTTTAAGCTAATCAAACCTGGACCATTGTGCCTTTTCCTCCCAGCAAGAAGCTGGTTGGTAATAAATGGGTCTATAAAATCAAGCACATGTGGATTGTACTATTGAGAGATTTAAAGCAAGGCTAGTGGTAAGGGGAGACACCTAGCAAGAGAGATTGATTACACTGATACTTTTTCCCCATGGTCAAGTTGACCACCATTAGGAGTATTATTGTAGTAGCCGTTAAAAAGGTTGGGATATGTTCCAACTCGATGTTAATAATGCCTTTTTATACGGGAATCTTGAGGAGGTGGTCTATATGAAAACCCCAAGGCATGATTGTACCAAATCCTTCTATAGTTTGCAAACTTGGAAAATCCTTGTATGGCCTCAAACAAGCATATAGATAGTGTTATTCTAAGTTGTCGGATGCTTTATGCTCTAGGGGTTACATTTTCTCCAAAAATGAATACTCTTTCTTTCTGAAGCATTTTTCCTCCTTCATTGTTATTGTAGTGGTTTATGTTGATGATGTTTTGGTAACTAGAAAAGACACTACCGAGATAACTTCTCTTAAATCATTTTTGGATCAAAAGTTTTGTGTCAAAGATTTGGGTATCTTGCATTACTTTATTGGTCTAGAAGCTCTTAGAGAATCTGCTGGTGTTATCATTATGCACTATAAAGTTTCCCTGTATATGTTAACGAAATTGTATTCTCGTAATCTTTCTCACGTTCCTGCTCCATTGCATGTGCCTTACAAGTTAACTTCTAATAATGGGAATCCTTTGTCCAATCCTCTTGTATAACGTAGGTTGGTTGGGAAGCTGAACTTTCTTACCAACATCAGGCCTGATTTATCTTAATTAGTTCAACTTCTCAGTCAGTTTATGCACTCACCTTCTAAGGGTCATTTCCAAGCCGCCTTGCATGTACTCCATTATGTTAAGGGGGAATGTCGGGCAAGGCCTTTTCATGTCTACTACTTCTGATTACAAGTTGCAACTTTTGTGACAGCGATTGGGCTGCCTGTCCTATTTCTCGAAGATCCGTCAATGGCTTTGTTGTGATGTTTGGTTCTAGCTTGCTCTTCTGGAAATCAAAGAAACAACCAATTGTCTCTTTGAATTCTTTGAAGATGAATACTATTCCATGCGTCGTGTTGTGGAAGAATTGGCATGACTTTCTCATTTGTCGGCTGAGTTAATTGTTCCTTCCATGGCACCAGTTCCTCTTCACTGTGATAGCTAATCCGCAATTTACAAACAAGAACCCAATTTTTCATGAAAGAACAAATTACTTTGACTTGTATTGCCACTTTGTTCGTGAAAAACTCCATGAAGGTCTTATTTCCCTCTCCTTTGTCCCCACAAAGTTAGAGCTGGCCGACATGCTTACTAAGCCTCTATCAGGTGCTCAGCTTCGTACAACACTTGGCAAGTTGGGGGTTGGTCATCACCTTCCAACTTTAGGAGGGGTGTTGAGTTGTATTTTTTAACCCAAATCATAGTTAGACTTAGTTAGTCTCAATCTATAAATACTTGTACAGACATACATTTTAGACTAATAAAACTATTCCATCTGCTGAATCTCTCACGCCATTCGTTTTTTTTGGGATTTGTTTCGATTGCCGGAATTCACCATAAACTCTGGCTCGTATTACTGATTTCTAACAATTGTAGTTGCCGATCATGTTGTAATAAGAAGTAAAATTCAATTAGAATTACTAGATAGTCAGTATGATATTTTCGAGAAAGGTAGCACAGTGCATGAAGTATCTCATATTCATATACATGGTCCGAGAAAGGGTTGCACCTCATGGAGTAAGGGCATACATCCTATCATGACTGTATGTATTGATATAGCCAAACCTAAGTTAGTTGTTTGTATCCCTCAATGTATGGACTATATATGTATTCTGATTTAATGCATGGAATGTATTTTTCATTCATATATCTATATCTATATTGTATTGATTTTAGTTTGTGCGGATGTATACATCAAAACTATATTTACTAATACAGCCATATACGCGAATGAATACAATACAAGTTGCGCAATTGTATACGTTAATACAACGAAATTGATACATTAGCTACGAGCGGTAATGTAACAACCCGGCCGGTTGTTTTTGGAATTTACATCCTGATCCCCCATTAACTGCTTTTCCTAAGTTCATTTCTGCTATTTTGGGTTGCCGGGATGTCCGATTTAAGGATTCGGAGTGTTTTGGGACACTTAGTCCCTAAATGAGAGCTTAAGAGTTGAAAAATGGTCTGTATTCTTAACAGTGTGAAGATGACCTCGAAATAGAAATTCGATGGTTCTGTTAGCTCCGTTAGGTGATTTTGGGGTTGGGAGCGTGTTCGAAATGTAATTTGGAGGTCCGTAGCTTATTTAGGCTTGAAATGCCGAAGTTTGAAATTTTTGAAATTTCGGTCTGATAGTGAATTTTTGATCCGATGGTCGGTTTGGGATTCCTGAAGTTGTTGTAGCTTCGTCATGTCATTTTAGATGTGCGTGCAAAATTTCAGGTTATTCAGATAAGATTTGGATAGGTTTTTGATCGAAAGTGTGTTTGGTTAAAACTTGAAGTTCATAGGCTTGAACTTTGGATTAATTCGGGTGTTTCCGGCATTGTTTTAGGTGGTTTAAGGATTTGATCAAGTTTGAATGATGTTATGGGTCATGTCTGTAGGTTTGTTTGAAGTCCCGGGGGCCTCGGGTGTGTTTCGGATGCTCAACGGGGCATTTTGTGGTTAAAAATCATAGCAGAAATTGCAGGTCTGATATCCATCTACACGTTGGCATAGAAGGTATCGCATTCGCGGTCCCTTAAGTTTCTTCCTCATCGCGTTCGCGTCCCCAGGTACGCGTTCGCGTAGTTCATTTCTAGAAGGTGTTCAATTCCTTCTTAGCGTTCGCGTTCGCGTTCGCGTGGCTTCACCCCATCGCTCGTCGCGTTCGCGTCCCCTGTGCCCACGTTCGTGTAGGCCAAAAACCCCAGGCCTTCGCGTTTGCATCTCTGCCTTCGCGGTCGTGTAGGCCAAATATTGACCCCCATATTTTTCTTCTTCGCGAACGCGTGAGCTGGTCCACGTTCGCGATGGTTTAACAGCTTGGGCAGAATATAACATTTCAAAACGAGGGTTCTACCATTTTTACAAAAACTCAAGCTAGAGAGCTCGGTTTTGGCAGATTTTTCGAGGGATTTTTAGAGGCAACTATTGGGTAACGATTCTTTACTATTTATGATTAATATCCACTAATCTAATCCCAAATTCAACCTTTAATTTTGGAATTTGAATGAAACTTGGGATAAAATTCTTAGACCTAATTTTGATGATTTGAGGGGCCATATGACCTCCGATTTGGAAGATGAAAGTACGAGGGTTCTAAAAATGTACAAATATTTCGATTCTGAGACGATGGCTAGAGGGGCATTTGGTCATTTTATCCATTTTTGCGCCTTAGCTTTAATTTTAACAGCGTAATTGGTTATTGGCGATGTTATTTACAATATGTAACTGGTTTGAATATATTTGGGCCATTCGGAGTCGGATACTTGTGGCAAGGGCATTGTTTCTTAGCGGTTTTGTACCGGTTCGAGGTAAGTGGCTTGTCTAACCTTGTGTGGGGGACCTCTCCCCTTATGATATCTTATGTGTTGATTTGAATGCCTTGTACACGAGGTGATGGGCGTGTACTTGAACAAATTGTTGAAATTTCGCTTTACTTGAATTGCTCAAACTGTGTTAACTCTGTTATTTGACTGTATTAAATGCAAGATTTATCCTGTGCTAGTTAGAGGAGTATGATTAGATAGAATTTAACTATATAAATGCTTAATTTCCTTAATTGAAATTTTGTGGAATATGTTGGGTTAGGACTTAACTGTTAATTGTAGTTGTGTATTCAATTCTCTAAGTATTTTCTTTGTTTTTAATTGTGTTTTTGGTATTGTGGACTGCGGGTTCTATTCCCGGAGATCTTGTTATTGAGATGAGCGGACTGCGGGTTCAAAAATCCGAAGATCCTTGTTACTGAGGTGAGTAGACTGCGGGTTCAATTACTGGAGATCCCTGTTATTGAGATGAGTGGACTGCGGGTTTAATTCCCGGAGATCCTTGTTATTGAGATGAGCGGACTGCAGGTTCAATTCCCGGAGATCCTTGTTATTTAGATGACTAGACTACAGGTTCAATTCCCGGAGATCCTAATTATTTAGATGAGCGGACTGCGGGTTCAATTCCCGAAAATTCTTGTTGTTGAGATGGGCGGACTACGGGTTCAATTCCCGGAGATCCTTGTTATTGAGATGAGCGGAATGCGAGTTCAATTCTCGAAGATCCTTGTTATTGAGATGAGCGGACTGCGGGTTCAATCCCCGGAGATCCTTGTTACTGAGGTGAGCGGACTGCGGGTTCAATTTCCGGGGATCCCTATTATTGAGATGAGTGGAGTGCGGGTTCAATTCCTAGAGATCATTGTTATTGAGATGAGCGGACTGCATGTTCAATTCCCGGAGATCCTTGTTATTGAGATGAGCGGACTCTGGGTTCAATTCCCGGAGATCCCTGTTATTGAGATGAGTGGATTGTGGGTTCGATTCCCGTAGATCCTTGTTACTGAGATGAGCGGACTATGGGTTCAATTCTCGGGAGATCCACGATAGCTGAGGGACACTTTGTTATGTTATTTTTCCTTGTTAATATTAATTGCTAGTGACTTGTAGTTTCTATTCTGTTTCTTTGCTGTCATTTCAAATTTATTCACTATTTTTACACAGTTTGATACTGTTATTTTATTATTCTCGGTAGGGATCTGACCTTCCTCGTCACTACTCTATTGAGGTTAGGCTTGGCACTTACTGAGTACCTCCGTGGTGTACTCATGCTATTCTTCTACACACTTTTGTTGTGCAGATCTAGGTACATCTGAGCAGGCGCATTATCAGTGATCGCAGAGCCACATTGAGAGACTTGAGGTATGCATCTGCCACGTCCGCAGATCCAAAGAGTCTCCTTCTATTCTTCCTTATATATTGTAGCTCATTTCATTTTGTTCGGTTGTATAGATATTTCTGGATGATAGAGCCATAGTTTAAATTCTTAGCCTGTGTTACCCGTGAGTTTCCGGGTCTTGGAGGTTGTATTTCAGTATTTGAGTTGAAGTGTATGTGCCAGTCGGCACTCATTACATTTTCCTATGTTATTCAGCATTTGTTTTGTTATTTCGTAACGGTTGTTAAAATCCTCAATTGTGTTAGGCTTACCTAGTCGCGAAGATGGGTGCCATTATGACAGGTTCACAATTGGTGAACTAGGGTTGTGACAAGTTGGTATCAGAGCTCTAGGTTTATAGGAGTCACGGGACATAGGCCGATTTATTAGAGTCTTGGTGATCGGTACGGAGATGTCCATATTTATCTACGTGGGGCTATGTAACTATTTAGGAGAAATCTTCATTTCTTTTGAATTGATTATCATGCAATGTTTTGACACCAATTCTTCTATTCTCTCATAGATGTTGAGGACATGTGCTACACGCAAGGACCAGGCACCCGCGCCCCCTGCTGTCACCGCCAGAGGTGCAGCCACAACACCTGCACGCGCTGCCGCTGAGGCATTACCGGTGGATGAGGTTGGAGCACAAGCACCTGGTACACCTACTATAGTTACTACAACTCCAGCACTCCAGGAGACTTTGTCTCAATTTATGAGCATGTACACTACTTTAACTCAGGCGGGGTTGCTTCCTCTCGCTGCAGCCATATCTCAGGCCGGGGGAGGGGCCCGGACTCCCGCAGCCCCCGCTCTTGAGTAGCGAGTGCCGATGGAGCAGGTCCCAGAGGTTATTCCTATGCCGCCTGCAGCACCAGTGCAGCCCAGAGATGGGCCAACTGCCTCCGAGGACGAGCAGCGCAGGCTAGAGAGGTTCAAGAAGTATGATCCCCTAGTGTTCAGTGGCCTAGCTTCACATGACGCCTTGGGATTTTTGGAGGAGTGTCATCACGTCCTCCGTACTATGGGCATAGTGGGGTCCAGTAGGGTTTCTTTTACTGCTTTTCAGCTTTGAGGGGCCGCTTATGATTGGTAGCGTACATATGAGTTGGATAGTCCAGTCTAGTCTGCGTCACTGACTTAGACACAATTCTTTGATATATTCACGAAGGAGTTTGTTCTCCAGAGCCTCAGGGGTTCTTGGCATGCAGAGTTTGAGAAGTTGCGCTAGGGCACTATGACAGTATCTGAGTACGCTAACCGTTACACCCGGTTGGCCAGGAATGCACCGGCTTTGGTCGCCACAGTCAAGGAGAGAGTGCGGAGGTTTATTGAGGGTCTTATTCCACCTATCCGATCCAGCATGGATAGAGATCTAGAGATGGATGTACCTTATCAGCAGGTGGTGAGTATTGCCAGACGGATTGAGGGTATGCTCGCTAGGGAGCGAGGAGAGAGGGAGGCCAAGAGGTCTCATGAGTCGGGTCATTTCTCTGGTGCCCGTAGTGTAGCAGCCGATTGATATGGTAGGGGTTATTCCGGTTGTCTAGTTCATTCACCCTTGCCTGCAGTCGGTGGTACTCTAGCTTCCCCAGCACCTCGAGAGCCTTATTATGCTCCCCTAGTTTCAAGCGCGCCTCCTGCGCGGGGTACCTCCAGGGGTCAGTCTAGCGAGAGTGGGTCTAGTGAGTCACAGCCACCGCGCCCTCCCAAAGCTTGTTATGATTTCGGAGATACTCTCTATCTGGTTTGGGAGTGCCCCAGACGTGGGAGGGGTGCGCCTTCACAGACTTCACAACCTCAGCATGCTCTACAGGGTCAGCAGGCCATCGTTCCAGCTCCAGCTGCCACCCCACCTGTCCAGACAGCCAGGGGTGGGGATTAGGGTGATAGAGGCTGCCCTCGAGGGAGGGGACGAGCCAGATTTTATGCTATTCCTGGTCATTCCGCGGCTATCGCCTCTGATTCTGTTATCACAAGTATTATATTGGTTGGTCACAAAGAGGCATCCATTCTATTCGATCCTAGTTCTACTTTTTCATATGTGTCCTCTTATTTTGCTTCACATCTAGGCGTGCCTCAGAATTCTTTGAGTGCCCCTGTTTATGTTTCTACTCCTGTGGGAGATTCTCTGGTTGTGGACCGTGTGTATTGGTCATGTTTGCTCACTATTTATGGTTTTAAGACCATGGCTGATCTTTTGTTGCTCGGTATGGTTGACTTCGATATTATTCTGGGCAAGTACTGGTTGTCGCCCCATCATGCTATTCTTGATTGTCATGCCAAGACCGTGACGCTGGCTATGCCAGGCATTCCACGTATTGAGTGGAGTGGTACTCTAGATCACACCCCCAACCGGGTTGTTTCTTTCATTAAAGCTCAAAGTATGGTTGAGAAGGGGAGTGCTGCTTATCTAGCTTATGTGAGGGATGTCAGTGTTGACACCCCTTCTATTGATTCAGTCCTACTGGTACGAGATTTCTCTGATGTGTTTCCAGCTGATCTTCTAGGCATGCCGCCCGATAGAGATATTGATTTTGGCATTGATTTGTTGACGAGCACTCAGCCCATGGCCATTCCCCCATATCGCATGGCTCCTCCAGAGTTGAAGGATCAGTTACAGGAGTTATTGAGTATGGGTTTCATTCGACCCAATGTTTCACCTTGGGGTGCTCCTATGTTGTTTGTGAAGAAGAGGGACTGTTCTATGCGTATGTGCATTGACTATCGCCAGTTGAACAAAGTTACAGTGAACTGGTATCCTTTGCCACGTATTGATGACTTGTTTGATCAGCTCCAGGGCCACATGTGTTCTCCAAGATTAATTTGCACTCCGGTTACCATCAGTTGAAGATTCAGGAGCCAGATATATCGAAGACTGCTTTCAGGACTCGGTATGGTCATTACGAGTTCCTCATTATGTCTTTCAGGCTGACTAATGCCCCAGCATCTTTCATGCACTTGATGCACAGCGTATTCAAGCCATATCTTGATACATTCGTGATTGTTTTTATTGATGATATTTTTGTATATTCCCGGAGTCGGGAAGAGCATGAGCAGCACCTAAAGGTAGTGCTTCAGACTCTGAGGGAGAAGAGATTGTATGAAAAGTTCTCTAAATGTGAGTCCTGGCTGAGTTCTACGAAGTTCTCTAAATGTGAGTCCTGGCTGAGTTCTACGGCATTCCTAGGCCACGTGGTGTCGAGTGAGGGCATTCGAGTGGATCCGAGGAAGGTGGAGGCCGTGTAGGGTTGGTCTAGACCCTCCTCAACTACTGAGATCCGTAGTTTCCTTGGTTTGGCGAGTTATTATATACCGTCACTTTATGGAGAGGTTCTCTTCGATCGCAACACCTATGACAAGATTGACCCAAAAGGGTGCCCCTTTTCATTGGACAAAGGAGTGTGAGACGAGCTTCCAAAAGCTCAAATCAGCGATGACGTTGGCCCCAATCTTGATATGGCCTACCCGTTCGGGAACCTATACAATTTATTGTGATGCCTCACGGGTTGGACTTGGAGTGGCTTTGATGCAGGACGGTAGGGTGATTGCCTACGCGGCCCGACAGCTGAAGGTGCATGAAAAGAACTACCCTGTCTATGATCTTGAGTTAGCTTCCATTGTTCACGCCTTGAAAATCTGGTGTCATTATTTGTATGGGATTCTTTGTAAGATTTACACTGATCATTGGAGTTTGCAGCACTTGCTTAAGCAGAAGGACTTGAATATGCGTCAGAGGAGATGGTTAAAGGTTCTAAAGGATTATGATATTATTATTCTTTATCACTCGGGTAAGGCCAATATGGTTACCGATGCCTTGAGTCGCTGGGCGGAGAATTTGGGAGTTTGGCATATTTACTAGCCTCAGAGGGACCTATGGCGATGAATGTGCAGGCCTTGGCTAGGCAGTTCGTTAGAATTGGTCTTTTAGAGCCCACCCGAGTTCTGGCCTGTGTAGTTTCTCGGTCTTCTCTATTTGATCGCATCAGGGAGCGGCAATTTGATGACCCTTATTTGCTTGATCTTCAGGACAAAGTTCTGCGTGGTGATGCTCGAGATGTCACCATCGGGGATGATGGAGTGATAATGATGCTGGGGCGGATTTGTGTGCCCAATGTGGATTATCTTCGAGAGTTGATTCTAGCTGAGGCCCAAAGCTCGTGGTATTTCATCCATCTGGGTGACGCGAAGATGTATTAGGACTTGAGGCAGCATTATTGGTGGAGGCGGATGAAGAAGGATATAGTTGACTATGTTTCTAGGTGCTTCAACTGCCAGCAGGTGAAGTATGAGCATCGGCGTCTGGGTGGGTTGCTACAACAGATTAAGGGTGCTTGGTGGGCCGGGCTTAGGCCTAAACGGGCCTAGCGGGCCGGTCTTCGTGGTCCTGGGCTTGGTGGGTCTGGGCTGTGGCAGTCCCGGGCTTCGTGGGCCTGGAGGGTTGAACCTTCCCGTGATGGGCCTAAGCCCATTGTGGTCCTGGGCCTAGCGGGCTTCGCGGGCCTAGTGGGCATTTTAATTTTCGGGTTTTTTTTTAAATTTTTTTTGTTTAATATATATATATATATATATATATATACATATATATATATATATATATATATATATATATATATATATATATATATATATATATATATATATATATATATATATATATGGATATATAAATATATGTAGTATGTATAATATAGAAATATAATTAATAAAGTGTTGATGAAAATGTAAAATAATGATATAATTGTAAAACTAAATTTGCATGCTTAATTAATTATAAAAAAGTACAACATGAAGCATAATACCTTCAAGAAAATAAAGTACAAAAACGAAAGCCGGAGGGTGGAATACCCTCAACACAATGCTTGATATGCCTCCTTAAACTGCCTGTGTCGGACCCTATACCAAAATTTAAAACTTTACCACAGTTCTTGCACTTTAATACTCAGCATTCTTCATTTTCTTCTAGCACATCATACTGTTGCATAACAAATAAGCGCACTCTTTCCGTAAGAGGCATGATTTAACTTGAAAATTGAGATTGAGAGTTGAGACTTTAAGTCTTGAAAAGTGGAAAGTGGGAGATTTAGAGAAATTTATTTTGTGAAATGAGTTTTGAGTATTAAAATGAAGAAGAGGGAGGAGGGTACTTATAGTGTTAAAAAGGGTTATTTGTGTAATTTGAATAAAAAATAAAAAAACGACTATTTTAAAAATATAGCCGTTTGGGGTAGGGCCCTAATTTTAAAATTTTTTGTTTTGTAGTATATATAGTATATAATGTAATATATTTAGTACACTAATATATTATGTATGTATATATATATATATATATATATATATATATATATATATATATATATATATATATATATATGTATTATTTTTATTACCAAAAATGGCATATCTTTCTTAGTCTTCTTTCCCCCAATGGAATGAGCACAACAAGGTACTAATACCACCATTAAAAGGAAAAAAATTAAAGAAGATGTGCCAAAGTACAAGTTATAATACAATTTAAATTGTATCTCTAACAAATCTCATAAATCCTTCAAGGTGTGGAGGAGGTTCTGTTGGTAGTGTTGCTAGAAGCATTATCCATAGAAATTGACATTATTTTATCTCTAATGCAAAAATACCTACAAATATCTCCAACAGTGTTAGCGATAAACTTACCTGTGTAACGTGAATTAATTATCTATACGCAACAATGAGTTTTTGCATTATCCACTCCTCATCTATCCAGTGACTAGTAACAGTTAGATAATCACAATCATTATTACTTTTACCAATATTAGTAGTAATA
The DNA here is from genome assembly GCA_032618575.1 of Nicotiana noctiflora. NCBI lineage: Eukaryota > Viridiplantae > Streptophyta > Magnoliopsida > Solanales > Solanaceae > Nicotiana > Nicotiana noctiflora. The sequence continues at coordinate 131,996 of JASVEL010010171.1, forward strand.
GAAATCCGATTACTTATATGAAAGATACCGCAAATATTGTTCATATTCGTGTTTATATTTATAAATATCGGCCTTAACTGTTGCGCGAGGCCAACCTTTATAAGTAGGATTAAAAACTTTTCTAATATAATGCACAAAATTAGGATTAGAAGGAAAAGTATAGGGTAAGAACATAACCGTAACCATCTTTGCTAATTCTTCCCTATCTTTAATTGGATCATAATATCAAATACCTCTAGTGACAGCGTTAATTCCAGGTTGAACTAGATTTGAACGTGTATTAGGGTTACCCGCATTATCTACACTTGTCCCTGATAAGTTGGTAAAATACCAACTTACCTTGCCTTTAAATGTCGACATTTGCTATGTTTGAAGTGATAAAATCATGTATTTAATGTCATTTGCTTCTATTCTACAGGATTGAATGTGATTTAGAAGTAATGGTGAAGAAATCAAGTGAAAACAAGGTAAAAGAAGCCAAAAAGAGAAGAAAATCTGGGCAGTGTTTTCATGCTTCGCAAATGCGAAGTATTCATGGTAAATGCGAAGACAGGCTTAAAGAGGATACCTTCGCAATTGCGAAGAATTGTTCGCAATTGCGACACTAGCAGGGATTGGAATTCTTCGCAATTGCGAAGGATAGTTTGCAAATGCGAACTGTGCAGTAAATGGGGAAGCTTCGCAAATGCGAGAATATGTTCGCAATTGCGAACACTGTGTACTAAAGGGCAACTTCGCAAATGCGAAGTTTTGTTGGGAATTGCAAACATAGGCTTATCTGGGCATATTTGGTAATTGCGAACTTTGTTCGCAATTGCGAAGTACGGGCTTCAATCATGGGCTATTATGGAATTTCACACCTATTGATCCCCAAATCATTTAATACCCGATAGCTGGGAATCTCTCATTAATTTCTACACTCTTGAACATATTTTTACTCTTTGGCTTAGAGAGAAGGCTAGGGTTTTGCACACACACTTGGGTCTTGAAGATTAAAGCTTGTGGTTAAGGATTTCTTACCCATTTATATTTATTTCTTCATTTCCTTGCTTTGTATTGTATATCTAAGTGTGTAGTATTTATTTCCAACACTTGAATCTTGTTTATGGGAATATTCATATTTAAAGTGTGGATTAAATACCTTGTTGTGCTTATGTATTGAATGATTTTTATATATTTATGAATTGAGTTATTGTTACTTTAATTATTCTTGTTCTTCAATGTTTCCAAAGAGATTAGCTAACTCTAGGACTCGCCCATTTACTTTGAATTAATTTTGGGAAAGATAATTCGAAGTTGGGAAAGATTAATTAACAAGAACTTGAGGCGTTAACCTTCACTTTATAGATTCAACCTAGGGATAGGATTGACTACTTGTAGCCTATCGGGTGCGCTTAATCTTCTAATTGAGATTAGGGATAATTCAATTAGGAAGTCTTGTTAGTCTTCGGAAGAAGCTAATTAAGAATTATTATCCGTGGCTAATTAACATAAACTCACTCATATTTGTAAAATCATGAAATACATTGGATCGTTACTTGAGTGTAATTCCCGATGCATTCATATTTGTAGCCATTGATCATTTTATTCGCTTTCTAGGTTAGTTTACATTTCCGCATTTAGATATAAACATTTTCCAGAACCCAAAATCTTAAGTGTTTGGCTTAGCGCGACTAGCGATAATTTTCTTGCATTCCTAATCGCCTACATATTGTTCTCTGTGGGATTCGACCCCGACTCATAGTTGGGTAAATATATTGCATACGACCGTGTCTATTGCTTTTTAGCGGTGGAAATGGACGTTATCAAAAATGGCGCCGTTGTCGGGGAACAATTTGGCGTAATTTAGGTTGTTTGAGAAGTAAGCGAAAGTGCTTTGATCCAAACTTGTGAATATTTTTGTAATTATTTTTCGTACTTTGGGTCTATATTTTCTTAATTTTGAAAAATGGCAGCATATAACAAAAATGGGTCGAATGGTAGTTGTTCATATTTTGATGATCCTTGTCCTTATTGTGGAGGACCGCACTTGTGGCAAAATTGTTTAAATTCTCCCGGGGGTGGATTGTGCGCACAATTCCAAACCCATGAGTGGAGTATTTGTGATAAGTGTGGTTTCCAAAATGGTCATTGGGATGATTGTGCTTATTTGTTAATCCCTTCCCCAAGCCCCCACTATGATGATTCTATTCGTTTTGGCAAGCATTATAGGGCTATGGAATTGGAAGAAGTGGAGCATGGCCAAAGTGGAGAGTTCAAACTCATGTTTGAGTGTCTACTTGAAGAAGGAAACAAGGAGCAAAGTGCCTTGGAACATCTCTTGGAGACTAGTCTCCAAAATGATTTTGAACTCCAAGGATTGCACTTACAAATGGATGAACATCCGCCAAGCAACTCAATAAGTGTTGTTGATGCCGGCAAAAACATGGAATTGGAGTCAACCGATGTAAATTCTAATGTGGTTGTTGTTGACTCTAATCCGGGGGAAAAAGAGAATGTCAACATAGAAGAATTGCAAAGTGTGGGCTTAAAGTCACATTCCAAACATTTTTCAACCTTGGAATTGTGTGGTGACACGGGAGTTGAACCACATGAATCAATGAAGGAATGCGAGGAGGAACAACTTTGGCCATACATTTTACGAGTTTGAGGAGGCAAGAAATCAAAACGACATTCCTCACTTGAAAGCCAAGAAGTGCAAAATGAAAATTTTAAGCATTGGCTCGAACATCCAATTACCACCCCCCATCGCTCGTGGTCATAAGCTTGATTCCAAGCTAGGGGCCCAATTCATATCATCCAAGTGGCGAGAAAAGTGGTAATGTTGTTTGTGTCGTGCCACGACATTAAATGCGGCGCTTGGTGGGAGGCAACCCATCGTTTTCAAAATTTTTAGTCGTTTTTCAAAAATTTTCATCATTTTTGAAAATTTCTTTTTTGTAATATCTTAGAATAATGTTTTTAACTAATCTGCCAAGTTTCAGATTTTTTGGAGTTGATTTGAGCAGGTCGAGGTATCCGGACAGTCACAAACCAGTAGCTGTTTGGAAAACACAGAGCAGAGTTCGCATTTGCGAACAGATGCTTGCATTTGCGACGAAAGGCAAAATAGCTATCTTCGCAATTGCGAAGGAAAAGTTGCAATTGCGACATCTGCAGTGTAAAAGTCGACTGGGGCTCATTTTATTTTTAAAACACAATTTCATAAAATACTCCAAAGGTTTCTCTCTCTCTCTGACTACTGAAAATCTAAATTTCATTCCCCTTTGAAGAGAATCAGGTATGAAAGTGTAATCTTTACGCTTACTTCTTCTTCATCTTCAAATTTCTTGTGGCTTTTGTTGGCATTATGGTACCCTAAAAATCAAAATAGTTAGAAATTGTTCTTAACCCCAATTTGTAAAAAAATTAAAATTCATTTTGATTTCTGGGTGAGGTTTGGTTGAGAGTGAATGTGTTCATTCATGGCAAAGTTTGGGGAAGTCTGAGTACCCAAATATATGCGAAACATTATGCGCTTTTAATGTGTTCGATGTAAAACACGAATGCAATTCGTGGCCAAAACCATCGAAATTTTCGATTTGTAGTTGTATATGAAGTAAAATACATGAGATATGATGTTGTTTATGGTTGGGTTCAATTAAAATGTTTGAATTGAAAAAAAAAAGGATTGCTGATGACTTCGCATTTGCGAAGAAAGTTCGCAATTGCGAGAAATTGAGGTTGCGTATGACTTCGCATTTGCGAAGTAAAAGTCGCAATTGCGAAAAATCCCAGTCCTGTTTCCTTCGCATTTGCGACAAAACCTTCGCAATTCCCAGCCCTGCTTTCTTCGCAATTGCGAAGAAAGTATGGGAATTGCGACATCTGCAGCCAGCATTTCAAATTTTTAAAATTCTGGAACTTTTTCTAAGGGTTGAGTTTTGACTGTCCGATCATTATTTTGGCATGTTTACTTCATTTTGCACCATTCTTCATCGCCATGGCATGTTTTCACTTTTGCCACTTGTGACAGGTACTATAATTCAACAATGAGTGAAAATTTTGAAGGATCCTCAAGTGACAACCCGGTGGAGGAGGAGCAGGCATTTGATCAACATCGATTTCTATCAGTAGAATGCCAAGAAAGATACTATGCTGAGTTGATTTCAAAGAAGTTACTCCCAGAGAGTGGCATAGAGATGGAAAATGTTCAGGAACGCCTTCCAGAATTCCATCGAAGGCTGGTAGCAATGGGATGGAACTGTTTTGCCCCCGAACCTTGCCGAGCAAATGAACAATGGGTGGGGGAATTTTACGCAAATCTCCCGGCTATCAGGTTGAAGAAGCCACAGATGAGAATTCGAGGCAAGGTAGTACGATTCGGAGCTGAAGATATAAATGCTTTCTATCATTTGCAAAACCATGACATGGGTCCATTCAAAGAGAAAGATTGTGCTTCAGGAGAATGGCTGATGTCAAAGCTTTGTCCGGGTGCAGATGTTTCATGGGCCACTGAAAAAAGAGGGATCACCTCAAAAGAATTCACCGCGGAGGCAAAGATATGGCTGGCCATTATATGCAGTCGCATCTCACCGGTGTCAAACATTTGGAACATCCCTGTTACTCGAGCTTAAATGATAGCTTGCATTCTCGATGACATCCAACTCAATGTGGGCGAGATCTTCATCAATGAACTGAGAGAGTACCAGCTTCAAAACAGCCCTTCTTTGATATTTCCATCACTTATCACTGAATTATGTCAGCTTGCTGGGGTGGAGGAAGCTCCTGGGGACAACTGGGTAGATCCTGGGAAGCCCATACATCCATTGAAGAAAAGGGGAGATGGAGGAGCGGTGAAGCAGAAGAAAAGGAAATTAGTTTCATCCTATCAGAGTAGTATGCCATCTTCATCAGCTGGAGGACCATTTGCTGTGATTAGCGAAGAAATGAGAGTTATTCGTGAGCTTGTTTCTGTCCTTCCTCAGGGACCTGGGGAGACATCTGAGGGATCTGTTAATATTTCCAAGAAAGAATTCCAGAAATACATTGACGATCAAAGGAAACAGGGAGATCACCTCAAGGCTTTGGAAAAAGCATACACGGAGTTGGCAAAGAAGCATGGTGATCTGAGTACTTCTCATACCAAATTGGAAGAGTCACACACTAAAATGGTGAAGCGGGAGAAGAAGAGGGATAAATTCTTTACTCGCATGTGGAAAGGTGTGAAAGGCATATGGAAAGTCCTTAATCCTCAGGACCTTCCACCATCGAGCAGAGCTGTGGATCCTGATGATATTCCAGCAGAGTGGCCTGAAGAAGAAGAAGAGGATGATGAGTCCGAGACAGAGAGTGATGAGAGCAGTTGATGCATAATACAGGGAGCACTTTCAACCATCTTTTATTATATCATGTTTAGCTACATTGGGGACAATGCAATATCTATTGTTGGGGTAGCTTCTTGTAGAAATGCTATAGTTGTTTTTTAGTTTTTTTGGATATTTGGCAGACTAGTACTATTAATTTTTTTTTTATCATGTGTGGTATTAGTATAATGAAAATATTATGTTTAGTATGTGATGTTCATTAGCTTTTTCATTGTTTTTGTTGTTTATTTTCTTTTTCCATATTTTTTTTATTTTGTTATATTTGATATTAGTGGCCATATCCTTGGTTTTCTTTATACCACGGTTCTTTTTCCAAGGATGCAATATTTTTTTTTCTCTTGAACCGGGTAATTATAGAAATAAATTATAGGGAGTTAGTTTTGTGGTTAGATTTAGTTTTTGTTAATTTGGGTAAATAAATGGTTTGAGTTGAAATTGGTGCCCATTTATAAAAATGTGACTTGCTTGGTACCAACATATTTTAAACCAATACATATGAATATTTGGTTGGTGAAAAAGATTAGAATTGAAGTAAGAAAATGTCATGACCTTTTAGATTCAATTTTTGGCTCTTTAATTCACTAAATAGCTTCTTGTATGCTATATAACCTTCTTAAGTCATTTGTGTTAATTGGATTTTGGATTTGTATTCCATTTGAGTTTTCATGTGCCGGTGTGGTGAGATTTATTTGTAGGTTCTTTTGTAGTACTTGTGGTCTAGAACTTGCCCGGAATGTGTTTTGAGGCGAAATTATAGACTAACTTAATTTAAAAAAAATGATATTAGGCTTTCCTTGGATCGTTAGTATATTTTATATTTCCTACCCTTAAATATTTTCCCTAGTCAACAAATTTTGAGCCTTTAACCTTATTCTTTGGCAACCATGTTACATGCTTAAACCATTCGTTCCTAAATGATATATCTTTTGGCACCCTACTTCCCTAAAGTACATTGAAAGTGTTTATGTAGGCTAAAAGCCTAAGTTTGGGGGTGAAAGTTGTGATATGGAATTGATTTGAGAAGGTGAAAGGTATGTAAAAGAATTGGTTAATTGGATTGTGAAAAGAAAAATGTATATATATGTATATATTCTTATATATATACAATGTATATTGATAAAAGTCGTAAATAAACGATTAGGCATGGATTGAAAAGTGAAACGAGGGTGGAAACTATCTTTGAAGGAAGTGGACTTTAATTTTGATATTGTAGTGCTTTGGGAGGTTCTAAGTCACTTTAACCAAAATTTTGCCTTACCTTAACCAAATGCCTAAACTACAACCTTTTAAGTCCTAATTGATTTTGAATCAAGTTGTCTACATTAGTGGAGGAATACATAAAGGGCAAGCCTATGGTACTACTTGTATGCATTTGAACATCTTTTTGAGAGTGAGTTAATTCTTTCCATTTGATATCCCAAATTTTAATTTAAATTGAGAGTTATGAGTGTGGGATCCTCTCTTGAAGGTAAGGGCACATGAAAATTTAGTTGTGAATCTAATCTCATTTTCAATTGATAAGAATGACTAAAGAAAGTTGATTGTGATATAGAGGAAAATTTTGAAGCTTTAGTGTCATGACTTGGTTGCTACTTTAATTTGCATTAGTGTTTGAGCAATTGAAGTATAATGAAGTTTATGTGAAATGCTCAATAATTCATATGCTTTGGATTAATTGTTGGTACAAATCGAAGTCATGTTTTTGTAATTAAAGTAGACTTCCTTTTTAATTGGCTTGGTGTGTTGAGGATATGAGGTTGATTTAGTCACTTGTGAGGAGATTTTATCGTTTTCATTTCTTGAGGACAAGCAATAGTTCAAGTTTGGGGGTGTGATAAGTTGGTAAAATACCAACTTACCTTGCCTTTAAATGTCGACATTTGCTATGTTTGAAGTGATAAAATCATGTATTTAATGTCATTTACTTCTATTCTACAGGATTGAATGTGATTTAGAAGTAATGGTGAAGAAACCAAGTGAAAACAAGGTAAAAGAAGCCAAAAAGAGAAGAAAATCTGGGCAGTGTTTTCATGCTTCGCAAATGCGAAGTATTCATGGTAAATGCGAAGACAGGCTTAAAGAGGATACCTTCGCAATTGCGAAGAATTGTTCGCAATTGCGACACTAGCAGGGATTGGAATTCTTCGCAATTGCGAAGGATAGTTTGCAAATGCGAACTGTGCAGTAAATGGGGAAGCTTCGCAAATGCGAGAATATGTTCGCAATTGCGAACACTGTGTACTAAAGGGCAACTTCGCAAATGCGAAGTTTTGTTGGGAATTGCAAACATAGGCTTATCTGGGCATATTTGGTAATTGCGAACTTTGTTCGCAATTGCGAAGTACGGGCTTCAATCATGGGCTATTATGGAATTTCACACCTATTGATCCCCAAATCATTTAATACCCGATAGCTGGGAATCTCTCATTAATTTCTACACTCTTGAACATATTTTTACTCTTTGGCTTAGAGAGAAGGCTAGGGTTTTGCACACACACTTGGGTCTTGAAGATTAAATCTTGTGGTTAAGGATTTCTTACCCATTTATATTTATTTCTTCATTTCCTTGCTTTGTATTGTATATCTAAGTGTGTAGTATTTATTTCCAACACTTGAATCTTGTTTATGGGAATATTCATATTTAAAGTGTGGATTAAATACCTTGTTGTGCTTATGTATTGAATGATTTTTATATATTTATGAATTGAGTTATTGTTACTTTAATTATTCTTGTTCTTCAATGTTTCCAAAGAGATTAGCTAACTCTAGGACTCGCCCATTTACTTTGAATTAATTTTGGGAAAGATAATTCGAAGTTGGGAAAGATTAATTAACAAGAACTTGAGGCGTTAACCTTCACTTTATAGATTCAACCTAGGGATAGGATTGACTACTTGTAGCCTATCGGGTGCGCTTAATCTTCTAATTGAGATTAGGGATAATTCAATTAGGAAGTCTTGTTAGTCTTCGGAAGAAGCTAATTAAGAATTATTATCCGTGGCTAATTAACATAAACTCACTCATATTTGTAAAATCATGAAACACATTGGATCGTTACTTGAGTGTAATTCCCGATGCATTCATACTTGTAGCCATTGATCATTTTATTTGCTTTCTAGGTTAGTTTACATTTCCGCATTTAGATATAAACATTTTCCAGAACCCAAAATCTTAAGTGTTTGGCTTAGCGCGACTAGCGATAATTTTCTTGCATTCCTAATCGCCTACATATTGTTCTCTGTGGGATTCGACCCCGACTCATAGTTGGGTAAATATATTGCATACGACCGTGTCTATTTCTTTTTAGCGGTGGAAATGGACGTTATCAGTCCCCTCTAGCTGAGCTTTCATTTTGAAATATTTAACTTTTTCACTAGGGTGTGTTAGTATGTGCCTAGTCAAACTACCCGTGCCACTACGGTCTCCAGTAAATTTATGCATCAACAATGTTTTATAATTATTACACTAAGCCTTATTTTGTTCTCTTATTTGAGTAAAAAATTTCCAAACTAATGATTTTTCTTGGCTTTTGGAAGGTTGTCTATTAAAAGTAGGTATTTCTACAGGTGGTTTAGGCGGTGCATCAGTTGGGTTATTAACAAGACTAGTAGGTGTATCATCTAAATCCTGTTGGGTTTCATCAAAATCCGGTTGGCTTTCAAAACTTAAATTAGGATAAAGAGCATTCATAATTTCTTTATCTAATTGATCACCTGGTGTAATATTGTGGCAAAATTCAGAATCCGTAAATTAAAAACAAGGGTTATCACTATCAAGAATAATTGGAGAAGCATGATGGATAACGGGACTAGGCCGGGGAACCGGGGGAAGGGTAGTTGGTTGACGACTACTTTCACCCATATTAGCTTTTCCCTTACCACTAAACTTTTTTTTTCAAAAAAAATGTCATATTAATTATAATTATGCAAACTAAAACACACAAAATATATTCTTAAAAATTAAGAGTTGGAACGAGTTTACCGAATTCCCGAACAACTTCTTGAAAATTGTAAATCGTTGAAGACTTGAAGACTTGAATACTTCAATTCACCAACTTCACAAAATTTCACGAAATTACAATAATAATATAAGAAATTATATAAGTGAAATTGGATATAAATTGAGAGAGATTGAGATATGAGATAGATTGATAAATTGGTGAGTAAAAATGAAAGAATGAGGGGGTATTTATAGTTGAGAATTGGGAAAAAGTATAATTATATAAACTTTGGGGTTAAATTAAAGTTTGGGGGCCAAATGGCGATTTTTGCAAGTTCCAAACGGTTAAATTGGCAGCCCCGATGGCTATTTCTAAAAATTTGACCGTTTTACCTTTTTTTTAATTTTTTTTTAAATTACCGTTGAAGCCCGCCAGGCCCGCTACCCGGTCCCGGGCTTCGCAGTCCCGGTCTCATGGGCTCAAAGGGACGAACCGGCCCGCCATGGTCCTAAAACACCATATGGTCCCGGCACACCAGGACCGGCCTACCAGGCCAGCCAAGCATGCGGTCCCGGTCCGGGCCCGATCCACGACCGGTCCACAGTGCAGTATTACAGCATATTGAGATCCCAAAGTGAAAGTGGGAGCGCATCACCATGGACTTCGTATAGGGTCTTCCACAGACTGTGAGGAAGTTTGATTCTATTTGGGTCATAGTGATCGGCTGACCAAGTCTGCTCATTTCATACATGTGTGCACTACTTATTCATCGGAACGGTTGACGGAGATCTATATCAGGGAGGTAGTCCGGTTGCATGGTATTCCAGTTTCTATCATTTCAGACAGAGTCACTCAGTTTACTTCACGGTTCTGGAGAGCCGTGCAGTAGGAGTTAGGCACTCGGGTGGAGCTGAGCACGACATTTCAACCCCAGACGGATGGATAGTCTGAGCGCACTATTCAGATTTTGGAGGATATGCTCCGTGCGTGCGTGATTGAGTTCGGAGGGCCATGGGATCACTTTTTGCCACTGGTGGAGTTTGCTTATAACAATAACTATCAATCCAGCATTCAGATGGCGCCGTATGAGGCCTTATATGGTAGGCGATGCAGATCCCCGGTGGGTTGGTTTGAGCCGGGCGAGGTTATGTTATTAGGTACAGAGATGGTCCAGGACACGATGGATAAGGTCAAGGTGATTTAGGATAGACTCCGTGCAGTCTAGTCCAGACAGATGAGTTATGCGTACAAGAAGGTTCGCGATGTAGCATTTATGGTCGGCGAGCGGGTTCTACTTCGGGTCTCGCCCATGAAGGGCGTCATGATATTTGGGAAGAAGGGGAAGCTGAGTCCTAGATTTATTGGGCCTTTTGAGATTTTGAGGCAAGTTGGGGAGATTGTATATGAGTTTTCCTTACCTCCCAGCCTAGCCGGAGTTCATCCGGGATTTCATGTTTCTATGCTCTGGAGATATCATGGTGACCCGTCGCACGTAATGGATTCAGTTCAGTGCAGCTGGACAGGGATCTATCTTATATTGAGGAGCCAGTGGCGGGGTCAACCGACCGAGAAGGTGACTTGGGAGACCGAGAAGGATATGCGCAGCCAGTTCCCTCATCTCTTTGCTACCTCAGGTATGTTTTCTATGCTCGATCGAGGACGAATGAATGTTTAAGTGTAGGAGGATGTAATGACCCGACCGGTCATTTTTGGAATTCACGTCTCGATCCCTCATTAACTGCTTTCCCTAAATTCATTTCTGCTTATTTTGAATTGCCGGGATGTTCGGTTCTAGGATTCAGAGTGTTTTTGGACACTTAGTCCCTAAATAAGAGCTTAAGAGTTGAAAAATGGTCCGTATTCGGAACATTGTGAAGACAACCTCGAAAAAGAAATCTGATGGTTCAGTTAGCTTCGTTAGGCAATTTCGGGGTTGGAAGCGTATTCGAAATGCAATTTGGAGGTCCGTAGCTCATTTAGGCTTGAAATGCCGAAGTTTGAAATTTTTGAAGTTCCGGTCGGATAGTGAATTTTTGATCTGAGGGTTGGTTTTGGGATTCTGGAAGTTGCTGTAGCTTCGTCATGTCATTTTGGATGTGCGCGCAAAATTTTAGGTCATTCGGACAAGTTTTGGATATGTTTTTGATTGAAAGTGTGTTTGATTAAAACTTGAAGTTCATAGGCTTGAACCTTGGATTGATTCGTGTTTTCGGCATTGTTTTAGGTGGTTTAAGGATTTGAGCAAGTTTGAATGATGTTATGGGTCATATGTGTATGTTTGGTTGAGGTCCCGGGGTCCTCGGGTGTGTTTCGGATGCTCAACGAGGCATTTCGAGGTAAAATCATAGCAGAAATTGCAGGTCTGATATCCTTCTACGTGTTCGCGTAGAAGGCATCGCATTCGTGATGCCTTAATTTTCTTCCTCATCACGTTCGCGTTCGCATAGTTCATTTCTGGAAGGTGTCCAATTCCTTTTTCGCATTCGCGTTCGCGTGGCTTCACCTCATTGCTCATCGCGTTCGTGACCCATGTGCCCGCGTTCGCGTAGGCCAAAAACCCCAAGCCTTCGTGTTCGCAGCTCTGCCCTTGCAATCGCGTAGGCCAAATATTGACCCCTATATTTTTCTTCTTCGCGAACGCGTGAGCTGGTCTGCGTTCACGATGGTTTAATATCATGGGCAGAATATAACATTTCAAAACAAGGGTTCTACCATTTTCACAAAAACTCTAGCGGTTTTGGGAGATTTTTCGAGAGATTTTCAGAGGCAACTATTGGGTAACGATTCCTTACTCTCTTATGATTAATATCCACTAATCTAATCTCCAATTCAACCTTTAATTTCGGAATTTGAATTAAACTTGGGGTAAAATTCTTAGACCTAATTTTGATGATTTGAGGGGGAATTTGACCTCCGATTTAGAAGATTTTTATATGGTTAGACTCGTGAGAGTACGACGATTCTAAAAATTTAAAAATATTTTGATTTCGAGATGATGGCTGGAGGGGCATTTTGATAATTTTACTCGTTTTCGCGCCTTAGATTAAATTTTAACAACGTAATTTGTTACTTGCGATGTTATTTACAATATTTAATTGGTTTGAATATATTTGGGCCGCTCGAAGTCAGATACTTGTGGCAAGGGCATTGTTTCTTAGCGGTTTTGTACTGGTTCGAGGTAAGTGGCTTGTCTAACCTTGTGTGGGGGACCTCTCCCCTTAGGATATCTTATGTGTTGATTTAAATGCCTTGTACGCGAGGTGACGGATGTGTACTTGTGCAAATTGTTGAAAATCCGCTTTACTTGAATTGCCCAAACCGTGTTAACTCTGTTATTTGACTGTATTAAATGCAAGATTTATCCTGTGTTAGTTAGAGGAGTATGACTAGATATAATTTAACTGTCTTAATGCTTAATAACCTTAATTGAAATTTCATAGAATATGTTGGGTTAGGACTTAACTGTTAATTGTAGTTGTGTATTCCATTCTCTAAGTATTTTCCTTGTTTTTTATTCTGTTTTTGGTATTGTGGATTGCGGTTTTAATTCCTGAAGATCCTTGTTGTTGAGATGAGCGGACTGCGGGTTAAATTCCTGGAGATCCTTGTTACTGAGATGAGCGGACTGAGGATTCAATTCCCAGAGATCCTTGTTATTGAGATGAGCGGACTGCGGGTTCAATTCATGGAGATCCTTGTTATTGAGATGAGTGGACTGCTGGTTAAATTCCCCGATATCTTTGTTATTGAGATGAGCCGACTGCAGGTTCAATTCCTGGAGATCCTTGTTATTGAGATGAGCGGATTGCGGGTTCAATTCCTGGAGATCATTGTTACTGAGGTGAGCGGATTATGGGTTCAATTCCCAGAGATCTGTGTTATTGAGATGAGCGGGCTGCGGGTTCAATTCCCGGAGACCCCTGTTATTGAAATGAGTGGACTGCTGGTTCGATTCCCGGAGATCCTTGTTACTGAGATGAGTGGACTGTGGGTTCAATTCCCGGGAGATCCATGACAGCTGAGGGACACTTTGTTATGTTATTTTTCCTTGTTAATATTAATTGCTAGTGACTTGTAGTTTCTATAATGTTTCTTTGCTGTCATTTCAAATTTATTTACTGTTTTTACACGGTTCGATACTATTATATTATTATTCTCGGTAGGGCCCTGAACCTTCCTCGTCACTACTCCATCGAGGTTAGGCTTGGCACTTACCGAGTACCGTCGTGGTGTACTCATACTACCCTTCTGCACACTTTTGTTGTGCAGATCCAGGTACATCTGAGTAGGCGCATTATCAGTGATCGCAGAGCCACATTGGGAGATTTCAGGTATGCATCTGCCGCGTCCGCAGATCCAAAGAGTCTCCTTCTATTCTTCCTTATAGATTGTAGCTCATTTCATTTTGTTCTGTTGTATAGATATTTCTGGATGATAGAGCCATAGTTTAAATTATTAGCGTGTGTTGCCTATGTGTTTCAGGGTCTTGGAGGTTGTATTTCAGTATTTGAGTTGAAGTGTATGTGCCAGGCGATACTCATTACATTTTCCTATGTTATTCAGCATTTGATTCGTTATTTCATAAAGGTTGTTAAATTCCTCAATTGTGTTAGGCTTACCTAGTGTCACGACCCGGATTTTTTCCCGTCATCGGGATCGTGATGGCACCTACTCGTGGTAGCTAGGCCAGCCAATTCATTCAACATTATCCTGTTCATATCATTATTTTTATACTCATACTTAATAGCAAAAGAAATAATTATTCAATTTAAAAAACGCGGAAGACTTTCAATGTAGAGATAAATAATACTAAGGTAAAACATTGATGAAATCCTCTACCCAAGACGTGGAGTCACCAACTCACGAACTACTAATGAGTACGACACATAATGGTCTGAAAGAAAATGATAAATATCTGTCTGTCTCGGAACAATGAGACCACAACAAATAGCATAAGTAAATAGAAGAGACGTCGGGCCTGCGGACGCCTGCAAGCTACCTCAGTCTCGAAATGCTCAACTCCCACGAATACTCTAATGTTGTTGCTGCTCCTGCTCGAAACCTGGACCTGTGCAAAAACGCACAGAAGTGCAGTATCAGCACAATCCGACCCCATGTGCTGGTAAGTGCCTGGCCTATCCCGGCGAAGTAGTGACAAGCCTAGGACCAGACACTCACATAAACCTGTGCAGTTTTATATATGTACACCACATATAACAGGAATACCAAGTAACAAATTAAACAAGAAGTATCATATTAGGGGAAAACACAACAATCAGCAACATCTATCAAATCAGTAATGAAAATCAGAGTATAATGGAAATAGTTAATATCAAAACAAGGAATATCAAATAGTTGCACGACATCACCCTTCGTGCTTTTACTCTCATCCTCACATCCATGGCACGGCATGATCCTTCGTGCATGGTTCAAATAACAACGGCACAGAATGTTCCTTCGTGCATAATCAATATCACAAGGCACGGCATGATCCTTCGTGCATTAATCAATAACAAGGCACGGCATTACCCTTTGTGCATAATCAATAATATAAGGCACAGCATTATCCTTCGTGCATAATCAATAACATAAGGCACGGCATTACCCTTCGTGCATAATCAATAACATAAGGCACGGCATGATCCTTCGTGCATAATCACTAAAACAAGGCACGACATCACCCTTCGTGCATTATCACTCTTTCTCACTCAAATAACAATCACAGTTAAGGGCACAAGAATGAAAATAATAATCATGAACTGTTCCGACAAGGGACACAATAATCATCACAACAAGGTCCCGGCAAGGGAAAAACAATAATCAATTTCACAACCCGGCAAGGGTTTAAGATTTTATCTTAGAAACACCCCACAATAGATATCAACAAAAGACTCACGGTCATGCTAGACGCCAGTGTATGGATGCTCGTCACCACAGCCTATACACCGCACTCGATCACATAGCAATTAGCACATAAATATTATTCCCTCAAGCTAGGATAGATCAAACACTTACCTCTAGCCTTGACGTCCAATTTATCCTTCAACTATAGCTTTACCTTGAATTTCAGCTTTCAACTTGCTCGAATCTAATCACAATTGATTCAATTACATTAATAAAAACGATTTTTTCAAAGTTTGTCCCAAAATTTCCCAAAACGCCCCTGATCCCACGTGGTCGAAACTCGGGGTTAGGACCAAAATCCGGTTACCCATTCCCTCACGAGTTCAAATATATGATTTGTTTCAAAATCGGATCTCAAATCGAGGTCCAATTCCCAATTCATGAGAAACCTAGGTTCTACCTAAAAACAAGAATTTCTACCATGAAAACCTTTGATTTCTCTTGAAAACCATGTTTAATGATGTTAGGAATTGAAAGAATTAAGTAAAAAGTGACTTACAAGTGTTTTGGAGTGATTTTGCTCTTGGAGAATCGTGTGTGGTGTGTTGGGTTTTGAAAGAATGAAGAAAAGAGGTGAAAAATTAGTTTAACTATCAGATTGCACAGCTGCGGTTATGGGAGCTGCGAACGTTTGTTCGCAATTGCGAATATAGTATGTTTTGGGACTGTCGCCCTCGCATTTGCGAGAAATCGTTCGCACGAACTCTGGCCCAGGCCTGTCAGCATCGCATTTGCGATAACAAGTTCGAATTTGCGAACAAGGCTGAAACACTGTGGTCCTCGCATTTGCGATGCTTTACTCGCATTTGCGAACTTAGGCGATTTCCTGCCACCTTCTCATTTGCGAAGATTGGTTCGCATTTGCGAACCAAGGCTAATCTTGCTCTGCTCGCAGTTGCGTGAAATTCTTCGCAATTGCGAAGATACCAGCTGGGTGAAAAATACCAGCTGTGTTATTTTTCAGAATTTGCTCCAACGGCCTATCAAATCTTTACCCAAGCCCTCATGCTCCAAACCAAACATGCACACAACTTCAAAAATATATTACAAACTTGTTCGTGCGATCAAATCGCCAATATAACATCGTTTTCATCAAATCAAGCTTCAAGTTCATGATTATCTTTCCTTTAACTTCATTAACTTTCAAATTTGGAACTCAAGGTTCAAAATGTATCAAACGACATCCAAATGTCACCAAACTTTACAGAAAGCACTTATATAATATTTAAGACTTGTACCGAGCGTCGGAACCATAATACGAGCTCGATACCATGGTCGTTTAATCCATTTTCATTTAATAATTTCAGCAAAAATAATTTAACAGAAAAATTCATATATTGGGTTCTAGGCCTCAGAATTCGACTCTGGACACATGCCCGAGTCCCATATTTTCCTACGGACCCTCCGGGACCGTCCGATCTCGGGTCCGGGTCCGTTTACCAAAAATATTGACCGAAGTCAACTATATCAATATTAATATCACTTTTCTTTAAGTTTTTCATAGAATTCACTTATTCTAGCACAAAATCTTTCCAGCTACATGCCCGGATTATGCACGTAAATTGGGGCAACATAAAATGAGGTTTTTGAGGCCTCGGAAGCACGGAACAAGTGAGGAAAACAGGTGATGACCCTTTGGGTCGTCACACCTAGTCGCGAATATTGGGTACCGTCATGACAGGTTCACGATTGGTGAACTAGGGTCGTGACAGGTAATTAGGCAAACTATACAATATTACATATGTATGTATGATAATTAAGTACTAAACTATAGTGCTTTATGAAATATCTCTAACTCAAATTATTGGGGATAGCAAATGGGGCGGGGCGGGGCAGTTTTCAGCATTCGCAGAGTGGGACAGTAAACAATATCTGCAGGGCGGGGCGGGTCCTAATTTTTTTTTAAAAATGATTAATGCGGCGTGGGGCGGGTTGCGGATCTTTAAAAATCTAAATCTTGAATTAAAAGTAACACTACTAGATCCTAAATCTTGAACTAAAACCTAAATACAGTCACAGACTCAAGCACAGCGCACTCAGCCCGCACCGGAGTGCCTCCTGCCAGCCTCCCGTCAGCCCTCGCAGACTCTCTTATGGTAAGCCATCTGCCTTTTGTAGCCATGGAAGACTTGCCCATTTTCTGATGGTTTTTGAACAAATCTGAGCCTCATTTCTGTTAAATTTTGAACCCCTTCTACAATCTATCTGCTCTTATTTTACTATATTCAAACTTTGAGTGACATGACTACTATATTTACTATATTCAAATATTGGTTTGTTGGTTAAATCTATCAGATTTCGAGGTCAATAGCTGAAGGTTTTGTAGAAATGGCAATCCTCTAGCTAAGTGCGAACTGCTGATGTCTATGTTTGTGATTTCATTTGAAAACTTGGAGATTATTTCTTTGAGTTTTATATGAATAGGCAATTGAACTCATTTTACTGTTGTGAGTTGTAAGTTTGCCAGACAAGTTTTCTTAGGCATTAATCTGTTAATGTTCTTTCAATAACTTTGAATCTTTAATGTTAAATTTTTGTGACACTCTCGGGGATGATGATTTTTCAATTTCAACGAGTATGGAGGAAAAAAAAGAAAATATTGTATGGAAAATGATAAGAGAATCAATATTCAATTTCATTTTTGCTACATGTACACTTCGAAAAGGATTGATTCTGTCCCTAATTAAAAAACACCAGCTACCACAGTAAGATAGTTATGATCTGTGGTTGTTTCCCAAGTAAAACTTTAAAAACAAAGAAAATATACTGGAAATATTCAATATGTTTTTGTTACCCGATGATATTCTGAAGAAGTATGGAGTCTCAGCGCAAATACTTAGTTAGCCAATACCAACTTCATCTCTTGCTTTTATCTTTATTTTTGTATAAAAGTATAGTCTCAGGGCAAACAAATCCAATGTGTCCATCTTCAAGTATAATTCCTATTGAGATTGAGAGTCGAGAGGTTATGCAGTCTGACGAAGTTAATATGGAAGTTGTTGATGAAACAGGAAAAAAAAAACTTAGTTCGAATGCATGGAAACATTACAAAATGGTGAAGCTTGATGGTGCTCCCTTTGGTGTTTGCAAGTATTGTAACACTCGTATCAAAACAACAAGAAAATGTGGGACATCATATTCATAGATTTCGTAAGAAGCAAGTAGCTTAGAAGACGGGGGTGGTTTGTGGGGGTGATGATGGTAGCCAACAACATTATTTTAATCAATATATTTCACGTAGGGAACTTGCTCATGTCATTATTTTGCATGAATACCCTTTGTCGATTATCGATCACGTTGGATTTAGAAAGTTTATTGCTAGTCTCCGGCCATTGCTTAAAATAGTGTCTAGGAACACAATCAAGAATGATATTGTGAAGATTTTTGACTATTTTAAATCAAAAAACTTTTAAGTTGTTGGAAAAAGTCGCAAGTAAACTTGCAATAACAACTAATATGTGGACTTCAAACAATACACAAAAAAAGGGTTCACGACTATTATGGCACATTTTATTGATGATTCATGGAGGCTTCAAAGCCATATTTTTAGATTTATTTATGTACCTGCTCCACATGATAAGTTTACTTTGTGTTGTGTGTTGCTTAATTGCTTGTTGGAGTGGAATCTTGAAAGAATCAATAATTACAGTTGATAATTCTGGTATAAACAATGCTATGATGAAAATCTTGTTAGATGAGAAACTTTGTAAGAGGGATTTATTGTTGATAGGTCGAATGATGCATGTGCGTTGTGCCGCACACATCTTAAATTTGGTTATGCAAGAAGGACTAAATGTGATAGAATATGGTATAAGTAATGTGTGTAACATTGTCTTATATTGGATAGCATCTTCAGGCAGAATTAAAAGGTTCGAAGAAGTTGTATGGTTGCTACATATTTTCTGTACTAAAAAATTTGAGTATGATTGTCCTACTCGTTAGAACTCAACATATCTTATGTTGAGAATAGCCCTAGATTACAAAGAGGTGTTTACTAAGTTGAGTTTAAATGACACCAGTTATCATTTTTTCAAGCCGAAGGGCAATAGAGTGCAACACATGAAATTTGTGAAAAGTTGAAGTTGTTTCACCGTATCACTATACAATTTTGACGGAGTCAATATCAACTTTAACTCAATACTTTTCAAAAGTTTATGATATTAAGCTAGAATTGGAGCTTGGGTTAAAAGTTTAAATCCTTTGATTTGCTTTATGGCATCACCAATGTTGTTGAAATTTTAAAAAAAATGGGATTATATACATATTTTGATGGAAGTAGCGACTATCTTTGATCTGAGATATAAGATGAAGTTGGTTGGGTTCTATCTTGCACAAATTTATGGTGAAGAAGATTTACATAAAATTCAAGAAGTTTGAAACCATTATTTTGATATGTTTCAAGAGTATACGAGCAAAATGGTTGCTTCACATGAGTCATTTCAAGCATCTAGTTCTAATGAAGTTGCTGGTGTTGTTGAGGGTGATCGACTGTCTAGTTTGATAGGTTTGTCGCTTTGAGTAGCGAGAATGTGGACCTAAGATCGAAGTTCCAGTCATATTTAGTAGAAGGTGTGCTACCTCGTACGCCGTCATTTGATAGTTTAAGCTGGTGAAAGACAAACGGATTAAAATTTTCTACTTTACAAAAGATAGCTCATGACCTCTTATCCATTCATGTCTCTATCGTTGCTTCAGAATCGGCCTTTAGCACTAGTCAGAGATTGATTAGTTTAGATCGTAGTAGACTTCATCCTATTACTTTGGAGGCTTTGATATGTGCTCGTACTTGGTTATGGAACGAGATAAATGGTAAGTAACGTTTTTATGATTTACTATGTTAATAATAGTATTCACTTTCTTATACTATTATAACTTTTTTTAGGTTCATGTTCAAGCATTGATAGATTTTCACGTGCGACGATGATTGATAAAGAAGAAGATCTAGATGTTTCAATTGCTTGATAACTGAAGGAAATCGGAGATGAATTACTTCTGATGAAGAAGAAGATTCCCAGTGTTTCAGTTTTTGCTTTGTTGTAACAGACTAATTAGAGTTCTCATTTTAGTATTTTGGGATTAGTTTTTGCAAAGCAGTGGTTCCTTTTTCTCGAATCTTAAACTGTAAAATATTTGCTAGGTTTTCTTGTTATGTGTGTTATTCATTTGAAAGCAACTTTAGCAGTTTGGCAGAGAACAAATTCAGCAACAAATGGCCAAAGTTTGCTAAATTATTTGTTCAACCATTTGACCTGCCAGCATGAAAAAATATGAGAAAATATAACATTACTAATGCTTGATATAATATGGTGTGTTTCTTTAAAATGCAGAAAGAAAATATGTGAAAACTATGAATGATAAATGGCCTTTAAGTTCCACATATTAATGCCAGAAAAAATAACAAAGTACGATTTATTTTTAAGGGCTAAAATAACAACAAATTCCAGAAAATATATTAATTCCACATATTTCTTCCTTATTATTATCAACTTCAAGTTTGTATCCTTCAGTTTTCTCTCTTCTCCACATATTTCTCGCTACTATATATATAGAATATTAGTATTTAACAAAAGTACTAATATGGATTTAAGAAATTATAAAATATTATTAAAAGATACCAATTAAAAAAATAAGCGAGGTGAGGCGGGTTTGGGGGGGGGGAGGGAGGAGTTAAAAATATTAAATTTTGTTTTGTAGGGCGGGGCGAGTTGGAGTCTTCGCGGGTGTGCCCCGCAATCGCACCATTTTCCATCCCTACAAATAATATTTAGGCAGAATAGCCTGGGAGACACTTGTACTTGTTCTGGTTTGTCATCCCGGTCCCTACACTCCATAAAGTTTCATCTGGACACTTCAACTTAATCAAAACAAGACTTTTGAACCCTCCGAAATAGCGTGATGCTCACTTGCTTGACGTGGATGACAAATTAGCATCCACGTCGGATTTTATGACAAAAGAATATTATATAACAAAATTCTAATTTCTTAAACAAAAAAAAAGAAAAAAAATAAAATTAAAGAAAACCCCTCCTCCCTTCTTCAAACCCACCTGCCATGGCTTCTCCACCAAGTACCACTACTTCCTTCACTCCTCTTTTAAAAAAAGTTAGCTATCCATGAAAAATACATGAGCCGAGAATTAAGTCTTTTGAATTTTAACTTATTCCTCTACCCCAATTTAAAAGGAATGTGAAAAAATTTGAAAGCTAAAACCACCAGAAAAAATAGAGGAGTCATATAGAAAGAGAAGATGACATTGAAGAAAAGGAGGGGGGCAGAACGAAATGTGGAAAGGGCTGAACAAGAAGGAGGGGGGGCAGAACGGGGCAAGGGGGCTAAAGAAGAAGAAGAAGAAGAAGAAGAAGAAGAGAGGGGGACGCAAAATGAAGGGGGTAGGGGCTGAAGAAGAGGAGGGGGAGGGGGCAAAATGAGTGGAGGGAAGCTGAAGAAGAAGGGGGGTGAATGAAGGGGGTAGGGCTGAAGAAGAAGAATGAAGTAGTATTCTTTATTTATTTATTTTTTAATAAAGAAAAATCATCAACTCACGCACCTAATGTGCATGTAAATCACTTATTTTGTCCAACTCAGTCATATCAATGCCACATAAGCTCGGTCAACGATTAGAAGGGATTAAAAGTCTTGTTTTGATTAAGTTGAAGTGTCCAGATGAAACTTTATGGAGTGTAGGGACTGGGATGACACCAGAACAAGTACAAGTGTCTCCCAGGCTATTTTGCCTAGTTTTTATTGTGGAATTCGATTCTTTAGCGCATGTTGATGGTATTAATCTGATTATAGTTAGATTCAGAGCTTTTGTAGACCGAGTCCAGAGACGAGGGCATTCTGAAGTAGGATTTTACGCGTTTGAGGTAAGTAACAGTTTTAACTCTGGCATTGAGGGTATAAACCCGGAGAAATTAATATCATGTTATTATTTGGTGGTAATTCCCATGCTAGGTGACGGGCGTGTGGGTATAAAGTATAAACCATGAGGGATTGAGGCTTGGCCCGTCCCATGAGGCCTTATGGCCATCATCTGTGTTTACGTAGTTACTTGTTGTTGAGCTTGTCTGCCTTCATGTTAGAGATCATGCTTTGGCTTAAGTTATTCATGCTCACATTATTTGTACTCAGTCATAGAAATTATTGTACTTATTTACCTCAGTCTCTATTATTTGCTAATATGATGTGATACTCGATGTGGGTTGTGTTCCCTTATCTGTTGATGATGGTGAGGTTAGTGAGGTACACGATTGAGTGGGGCCAAGGGCCTGGTTGTAAGGATATTAATACCATAGCGCGTGAGTTGTCCGTGTAGCATGTGAGTTGACTGTGCAGGTCCAGGTATTGATACCATAGCGTGTGAGTTGTCTGCGTAGCACGTGAGTTGACCGTGCGGATCCAGGTATTGATATGATGGCACGTGAGTTGTCCATGCGTGGCGCTTGGGCTTTGGGAGCCCCTCCGGAGTCTGCACACACCCCCAGTAAGCGCAAAGTGTTGAGTGTTGAGTATGGAGTGCTGAGTGCGAGAGCAAGTGCTGAGTGATGGAGTGACATTGTTGTGAAGTTGCATTTACTTTTTTCGTTATTGCCCTTACCTATTAATTTCTTTGTGGCATTTACTGAGTTATGAAAATTTACCTATTTATTTATGTTTATTATAAGTTGTGAAAAATAAATAACTGGAATGTTTTGCTCAGCTCGTCACTACTGCTCAGTTTCTTAGTTATTTCTGTTAATACTGAGGTGGTTGTACTCATACTACACCCTGTACTATATGTGCAGATCCGGGTGAGTTAGAGCGCGACGATCGTTGAGTCCAAACCGTCTATCTTTGAAGACAACAAGGTAGTTCCTAGCGTCCACAGGGTCTTATTACTCCTTTTGTCATTTCTTCTTTGGACAATTAGATAGTTTACATATCTCGTTTCATAATTTTAGACGTTCATGACTTAGTGACACCCTGATGTTTGGGACTCATTTTTGTATTTTGTATTATTTATATTTATAGTTGGTTTAGTTTATCAAGAATTAAATTATTGGAAATATTTTATTAAATTCTTATAATCAAATTAGTATTTTGGGAATAGGCTTGCCTTATAACACGATAGGCGCCATCATGACCATGGTTAGATTTTGGGTTGTGACAGCCTAATCAATCAAGGACTCAATTTACCCTTCTTCCTAAACCTCGTAGCGCCATTCATAGGTGAAACCTTCAGCAGAACCTTCTCCCCAACCATATAAGACACATCTCGAACCTTCTTGCCAGTATAACGTTTTTGTCTTGACTGCGTTGTACAAAGGCGTTCCTGAATCACCTTCACCTTGTCCAAAGCATCCTGCACCAAGTCTGTACCCAAAAGTCTAGCCTCACCCGGCTCAAACTAACCTATTGAAGATCTATACCGCCACCCGTATAAAGCCTCATATGGATCCATTTGAATACTCGACTGATAATTGTTCTTATATGCAAATTCCGCGAGCGTTAGAAATTGATTCCATGAACCCCCAAAATTGATGACACGAGTGCACAAAAGTCCTCTAATATTTGAATAGTTTGCTCGGACTGTCCGCCCATCTGAGGATGAAGCGTTGTGCTTAACTCAACCTGAGTACCCAACTCTTGCTGCATGGCTCTCCAAAATTGTGATGTGAACTGAGTACCTCTATCTAAAATGATGGAAACTAGGACACCATGCAAGCGAACAATCTGTTGGATATAAATATCAACTAACCTCTCTGAAGAATAGGTACTACACATAGGAATGAAGTATGTGAACTTGGTCAGCCAATTCACAATCACCCAAATGGTGTTGAACTTCCTCAAAGTCTGTGGAAGCCCAACTACAAAATTCATGGTGATCCGCTTGCACCTCCACTTTGGAATACTATCTACTGAAGCAAGCCACCCAGTATCAGATGCTCATATTTCACCTTTTGACAATTGAGACACCAAGTTACAAATCTCACAATATCCTTCTTCATTCTCCTCCACCAATAATATTGTCTCAGATCCCGATACATCTTCACGGCACCTGGATGGATAGAATACCGCAAGCTATGAGCCTCCTCCAGAATCAACTCCTGAAGCCCGTCTACATTAGGCACACACATTTGGCCCTGCATCCTTAATACCCCATCATCACCTATAGTCACATCTCTAGCATCGTTATGTTGAACTCTGTCTTAAGGACAAACAAATGAGGATCATCATACTGGTGTTTTCTGATGCGATCAAAAGAGGAAGAACGAGAAATCACATAAGCTAAGATAGGGCTGGGCTCCGAAATATCCAACCTCACAAACCGATTGGCCAAGGCCTAAACATCAACTGCAAGAGGTTTCTCCCCAACTGGAATATATGCTAAACTGTCCATGCTCACCGCCTTCCTACTCGAGGCATCGTCCACTACGTTGGCCTTCCCCTGATGATACAAGATAGTAATATCATAATCCTTTAGCAGCTCCAACCATCTTCGCTACCTCAAATTGTGATCCTCTTGCTTGAACAAGTGCTGGAGTATACGATGATCAGTAAACACCTCACAAGACACACAATAAAGATAATGCCTCCAAATCTTCAATGCGTGAACAATGGCATCCAACTCCAAATCATGAACATGGTAGTTCTTCTCATAGGGCTTCAACTAATGGGAAGAAACCACTATTCCCTACTGCATCAACACACACCATGTACCAACTATAGAAGCATCACAATATATTGTATATGAACTTGAAGCTTATGGAAAAACTAACACTAGAGCTGTGGTCAAGGCAGTCTTGAGCTTCTAAAAGCTCGCCTCACACTCATCTGACCATCTGAGCACCTAACGGAATAAAGCCCAAGAGAAAATAATCAAATTAACTCAAAAATCTCAAAATTAGCCAAACTCGACCCCCGGGCCCACATATCAGAACTCGATAAAAGTCATATTATTAGAATACTTATCCTCCAACGAGTCTATACATACCAAAATCACCAAAATCAGACGTCAAATGGCATCTCAAGTCCCCAATTTTAACTCTTTAATTTCAAGCCCTAATTCCCGAAGGTTTCCACAAATTCCATGATTAAACAACGAAAAATCATCACACATACAAGTTATATGACTCAAGTTACTCACCTTGTTGTTAATCCATGAATCCCTTCTCAAATTCATCCTCAAAAGCTTCAACGGCGTCCAAAAATGGTGAGAAATAAGCTGAAAATCGCGAAGATGGCTTTTTACACTTTCTGCATAGGCATCTCGCACCTACGGCTCCCTTTCACGCTTCTGCGGATTGCATTTGCGATCAAAATAACCGCATATGCGGTTTTCAAGTCACCGGCTTCCGCACCTGTGCCCCAGGTCTCGCACTTCGGGCTTGCAGGTGTGGTCAATACCTCCGCTCCTGCGACAAATATTGCATCTCTAGTCGCTTCTCGCTTCTGCGATAATCGCACTTGCGGTCCCCCCCCCCCCTCTACAGGTGCGGAAACAACATAAGGAGCAAAAATCTACAACACAAACTCAATACCAAACCTTTCGTCAACCACCCAAATTCATCCTGAGGTCCTCGAGACCTCAATCAAACCCGCTAACAAGTCATATACACTATTCAAACTCATTCCAACCGTCGAAACACTCAAAACAACATTAGAACACCAAATCACCCTCGAATTCAAGGCTAGGGATTCCAAAACTTTTGAATTCCGTAAACGATGCAAAAACTTATTAAATCTCATCGGAATTACCTGAAATTTTGTACACATGTCACAAAATGACACAGTGAACCTACTCCGATTTATGGAATTCCAATCCTACCCCGATATCAAGATTTTTACTGTCGATCGGAAAATGCCAAATTTTCAATTTTGTCAATTCAAGCCTAAATATACCACAGACCTCCAAAATATATTGCGAACAAGCTCCCAAGTCTCAAATCACCTAACGAAGCTATTCGGACCATAAAATCCAATTCCGAAGTCAATTACCCAAAAGTCAACTTTTGGTTGACTTTACCAACTAAATAACCAAATTAAGGGACTTAGTGACTCATTCCACCTTAAGACCACTCCGAACACAACACCACCAATCCGATATAATGAAATACTGCTGAACAACTCATAAGAAAGCCGAAATAGGAAAAATGGAGCGGTTACTCATGAAATGACCGGTCGGGTCGTTACAATCGATTAAGATTTTATAATCCTACCATACCCTCTAAATTAATTACTTGTCTCAACTTTTTCCTTTTGCTATTCGGAACTTTTGTCTTAATAGGAATAAAAATATCGAAAATAATACCTCTAATTACATTGCCATTCCTTTAATCATCAAACAAACTACAGAATGTGTTCTCCTAATCAGTAGAGAAAGTAATCCTTCAATGATGATTACCTATAACACTAATTGGCATAAACCATGTGCTGGATGGTTTAAACTTAATGTGGATAGAGCTTTCCAGAAAAAATCATGGAGGCATAGGTGGAGTAGAACGAAACAGTACTGGCGACTGGATTCAATGATTCCATGTACAGGCATTAGCGCATATACGTGCGAAAATCCTGGCCTAAAAAAGGCCTAGAACTGGGTTGAGTTGGTTTCTATTTCGGCCATAGGTTATGTTGAAGAACCAGTTCTAGGCCTTTTTTAGGCCTAAACACCTATTACGATTATCTTTTACAATTTTGCAGGTGGTTGATATCCAGGAAGAGGAAGGAACTGGTGATCCGGCATAACTTTTGACAAGGGAATGAAACAGGAAGGAGCGAGGCAATCGACTCATGTTAGTTTTCTTTGCTATGTAGTAAGCCTACCTTCGTTGAGCCCAGGATGCTGGCGGACAAGGAAGGTCTTTTATCTACCAATAAATTCATTAGGGAAAGTAACTGTAAAAAGCTGGCAAAATTTGACAATCTTAATTTCATGCAAGGCCTTTCAGTTGTTTGTAATGATGATGTGGATCTTTTGTCAAACTCTGCGTTATTTGAATAAATAAATTATTCCAGTTTCAAATAAAAAAAGAATCACTAATAGCAAACTTAACTAAAATATATCATAGGTAAAGGTGGATGAAGGAGAAAAACATTTTTTGAACTCGAAACCCTGCACTAAAACTTTCAACCATTAGATAACAAGTGAATTCTCAATTTATGTTTGTTTTAACTTTTTGCTTGCAACCATTATATTGTTGCTTCAACATTTTCGATTATTGTGGCCTTAGAGGAATTATTGTGATGTTTCGTTTTCCATCTTGCAACTAGGGGTGTGCATTCAATTTATTGATTCGATTTTGACTCTTATCGATAATTACTTATCGATTATCGATTTGTACATATGCTTATCGTTATCGTTTCAATAAGGTTTCGATTTTTTCCATTTCGATTTATTAATTTTTGGGGCTTATCGATTCGGTTATCGATTACACCACTAAGAAAATTTGTGGATTCCACAGAGAGTATATCACTATAAACACGCATAACTAATATGGACAAAAAGAAGCTAAAATAAGACGAACATTGTTTATCACATAAAAATTTGTCAATAGACATATGTAACGAAACTAAAGTAAGATATCAAATATATGTCACCAACACTCCAACGGTAATAAAAAAAATAAAAATACATCATCACTGCTAATTCTATTTTTCATTAATTTGAACTTCATTCATTTCAGCTTTAAAAATGATCATTCCTTAAATGTGGTAGACGAAATAATTAGGAGTGTGCATTCAATTTATCGATTCGATTTTGCCCCTTATCGATAATTACTTATCGATTATCGATTTGTACAACTGCTTATCGTTATCGTTTCAATAAGGTTTCGATTTTTTCGATTTCATTTATCGATGAACCGATAACAAATATTTGATTTATCGATTGCACGCCCCTACTTGCAACTTGTAGATCGACCTAGGGATAACAAAGCAAGAAACTTCAATTAACAAAAATAGATCGATGCACAAAGTATTTCGTATTTAATAGGGTTCGGGGAAGTGCACCACTAAAGAATGTAATATAGATAGTCTATTTTAATACTAGCATTAGTGACTACTTCCACGGTTCAATTCCGTGACCTATATATCACACAAAGACAACTTTATCGTTGCTCCATGACTCCCTTTCAAAATCAAGAAACTTCAGCTAATTCCTAAAATATATAAATGTCAAGATCAATGTTGTTAGTATGAACATTTCCCAATTTGCTTATCTAATCGATCTGGTACTTGATTACAATTCAGTAGTTCAACAATCAATTAATCAAGGGACCCCAAAGAAAAAAAGAGCCCATCAAATTTTAACTACAATATCCAAAGTCCACTCAATGTCAACGTGAAGTCGGACATAGAACTCAACTCAATAAGTAGAAAATATTGTATATAATCTATTAAATGTCAAGTTGCAAAACATGTTGTAGAAAGGTTCACTGAATTTCAGATACCCCCAACTGGATTTGAAACAAATATAAACATCCCAATAATAAAGGCCCCACCAACAAGGAGAGATCACAAAATCATACTGTTGTACTTCAATACAATTAAACATCCACTCTTAGAAACGGGGGCGGAGCTAGTTTATCTGTGGAGGGTTGGGTCGTCGAAATGAGTAATTTTGGTCAAATATTGTATTTGCTCATTTTTGCCGTGGATGTAGGTTAATTAACCGAACCACGTAAAATATTTGTGTCTTTTTGGTATATTTCTCTTTTATTATCTAATGTATTGTTGTTCAAGGTTTTGTAAGGGTCGAATTTGACCAACCACGTCTCTAAGCCAGCACGACCGATCGGACAGATGCGGTCCCCGTTAGGAGACGACTTAGGGATAATGGGACGGACGACCTCATAATTATGTCGGCCCCCCTATAGCATATATTTTATTCCTGTCTTTTAATATTTAAATAAGGATTCTCTATTATGTATAGGGTGGCTGAGCTTTGTAAGGAGGATCCGATATATTATTAAAAGTACAAGCTCTATTGCTCTCTCATCTCTCTAAGATTATCATCTTCTCCCTCCCTCCGATTTATACTATTGCTATACGAATCAATTACAGAGACCATCCTAGAGTTTATTATTTTCTATTACGATTTACCCCTTCATCTTTATTGATTGATTTGTTTAGAAAGTATTTAACAAATTTTGAGTCAAACAGGTTTGCTTTACTAATTTCAGCATAACACATTGTTATTAGATCGTAACAATATTTGTCTTAATAAATTTATTGTATATTATATAATTTAGTGCCCAGTAACTTTAAAGTGATGAGACTTCTTAATCATAAATTTCAAATCCTAACTTTGCCTCAGTTGAGCTAGCATTCTTGTTGTTACTCTATTTTTTTAGTTTGTTCATCGACTTGTATGAGATTAGTCTATTAGGACTAGCTTATGTAAGTTGCGCGAATAAAGTTGCACATAGGAATAACAATAACAACCCACTATAATCCTATTTAGTGGGATCGGGGAAGCATAGTATGTACGCAGACCTTATCCCTACCCTAAGGTAGAGAGGTTGTTTCCAAATAGACCATCGACATCCTTCCCTCCAAGAACTTCCCACATTGCTCTTGGGTAGACTCGAACTCACAACCTATTGGTTGAAAGTGGGGGTTGCTTACCATCAAAGCAACCCCTCTTGTCTATCTCCATACTATATTAAAAGCAGGAAGGCCCTTAGCGAAATGTCATTCGTCTGTTTTGCCCTTTGTAAGTGCATTTTAGTTGCCCTTTGTAAGTGCATTTTAAGCTAGATAAAACTGTGTATATCAATAAAATATTTTTGAAAAGAAAAAATGAAACTACCATATGACCAAAAAAAGGAGAAAGAAGAAGTGAATAAGTGAAAAACAACTTCTTCAATTAATATCCATCACAAAATGTGATTTATTTAGGTTAAAAAGGGAAAATAGAACTTAAAGGAGAATAAGTATGAAACATTTAGTATCCCTATTAAAAGAAAAGTCAAATTATCGGTGGGTTCAAAAGGAAAACTCTCAAGTGAATAAGTAGAAAACTTATTATTAATGATATCCCTATTAAAGGGCATTAAAAACGTGTACTAATTTTCATGACATTAGGGTTTAGTTTCTGCGTTGGTTAAAAATTTAGTTATTGCTTAAGAGTCGATCTTGTCTTTTATTATTGGTTGTTGCTTTAACTTGTAAAGACTCTTGCTTTGAATCCTCCTTTATGTTCTTTTTAATTTGCCATATATGAAGTTTGATATTTTCATTAGGGTTGTTGAACTCTTAATTGTTGTGTCATGACCCAAATCCGGTCGTGATGGCGCCCAACCCTAAAGCTAGGCAAGCCAGACCAACAACTGTTTTTAATTAGAAAACCAGTCTTAGAAGAAAAAACTCAAGAAGAATATATGAGTCAATAGATACTCCAATAATAATAGTATGAATAAATTCTAAGAAGTGCGAATAACGAAATAACACTCCCAAAAGATCTGGGGTCATGAGTCTAGAGTCTCCAAACAAACCGAATAGTAATAAAAATACTGAATGAAATGCTCAAGTCTGAAGCATATCGTAATAACTGAATGAAAAGAGAAGCTAGGTTCTGCGAATGCCGGCAGCTATCTCAGCAACTCAAATAACTCTGATATAAGCTGGAGTGCTTGTGTAACGACCCGACCGGTCGTTTTGAGCTCCGATGCGTCATTCAGCAGATTGAGGCTATGAACAGCTTCATCTCAGGTATATTGACTTGTGTGTATGGTCAGAATTAAAATTCAGGAAGTTTGGAGTCAAATCTAAATGAAAATTCTCATTTTGAAAGCTCAAAGTTAAAGAAATGGACTAGGAATGGAATTTTGAGTAAATGACCTCGGAATTGGGATCTAAAGGTTCCATAATGCTTGTATGATGATTTTAAACTTGGGCGTATGTCCGGATTTGGTTTTTGATAACCCGTGAACATTTTGGCGTATATGGTGGAAGTTAGTATTTTAGAAGAATTTCATAAATTTGGGCTGGAAGGTATTTTAGAGTTATAGATGTCCATTTGGGATTCCGAGTCTAGGAATAGATCTGTATGATTATTTTGGAGTTGGGAACGCGATCGGAAGTGAATTCAGATGTCCGGAGGTCATTCTGAAGTCATTTGGCTAAATATAGGAATTTGAAGGTTTATGAGAAAATTCGACCGGAAGTGAAAATTTTGATATCAAGGTCGGAATACGATTCCAAAGTTGGTGCAAGCCCGTAATGTCGACTGTGACTTGTGTGCAAACTTTGAGTCAATTCGGATCGATTTTGGGAGGAAATTGGACAATTAATCTCTTTAAGGAAAGCTTAAGTTGGAAAAGTCAACCCAACATTGACTTATGAGTTAGAGGGCTCGGAACTGAATTCCGATGATTCGGTTAGTTTCGGAGGATGATTTAAGACTTAGGAGCGCAATCGGAAGTAATTTTGGAGGTCCGGTGAAGAAGTTAGCCTATTTTGGCGAAGTTGGAATTTTGGCGAAATCCGATCGATAGGTGATATTTTGATCCGGGAGCCAGAATGGAATTCCGACAGATGAAGTAGCTTCTTTAGGTGATTTTGGATATGTCTGCAAATTTTTAGGTCATTCGAACATCGTATGGTCGGGTTTTTGATCGAATGTGAATTTTGAAAGTTTAAGTTTAAGTTTGAATCGAATTCTTGGATTTTGGTGATTTTTGATGTTTAAGGTATCATTTTTATGATCCGAGCAAGTTTGAATGAAGTATTAGGTTGAGTTTGTATTTTTAGTTGAGGTCCCGTGGGCCTCGGGGTGATTTCGGATGCCTAACGGGCATTTTTGGTTTTGGAAAAAGCTGTTGTTGGAGCAGATTTTCAGCAGCTTTTTGGCTACTTTGGGAGCTGATATCTTATAATCTATAAGGAATCACAAACACTGC
This sequence comes from Nicotiana noctiflora, assembly GCA_032618575.1. Lineage (NCBI taxonomy): Eukaryota > Viridiplantae > Streptophyta > Magnoliopsida > Solanales > Solanaceae > Nicotiana > Nicotiana noctiflora. The sequence goes on from JASVEL010010171.1 coordinate 164,086, forward strand.
AAAACATAAAAGTTGTAGACCTTCGTGTCTAGTTTCCAGAAAGCTAAAGAAATCGTAATTTGGACATATGTACTGGAAGTTATGATCGACGGAAAAGGACTGCTAGAGCAATAGGATGTACAACTTGTATAGCACAGGTGCAAGGTACAACTCGACGAAGCACGGGTAGATTCTTTTTACACGAAATTGGTTTATTTTATTCATTAATTTCATTTCGTTTGGATGATTTTGGAGAGCTTCAAGAGGGGATTTCACCGGGTAAACATTGAAGGTAAGTTCTATGGTCTAAATACGCGATTTTATCTTAGATTCTTCAATTATTTCACTATAAATGGGAGGATTAATGGGGGATTTTTGCCCTAAGCATGGGTTATGGTAAATCATTGATTTGAATGGGCAAACAGAGTCCGATTTTGATAAACTTTATATGTATGGACTCGTGTTGAGATAAGAAATCCGAATATGTAACTTTTGTAATTTTTCGAGAAGCGTACCGAAAGTCGGATTTTGACAACTTTGTGGTTTTTCATGTAATTTAATTTTGTTCTATTGGGTGTTGTTCCATTAGCCTATTTTGATATATTTGTACCGAATCTAGCTAGTTTTGGCGTGCGTGGATGCTGGTTCGAGGAGCTAAGACGTCGCGGAGCTTGAGTTTTCGCCGGATCGAGGTGAGTAATACTTGTAAATGATGTTTTGAGGGTTAGTAAACCCCAGACTTGCACATCTTAGTTCTGTATTGAGGTGACTTGCACGCCGGATAACGGGCGTGGGGTAGAGCACCATTGGGGATTGTGACTTGGTCCGTCTCGCATAATGAATAATAACACCTAATTGCTTGAAATTGAATTGACATCCTAATAAAAGATATTAATTACCATGAATTTGACTAATTATCATGTTTGGGCTTCGTGCCGATTATTTGAATCCTTCAGGGATTGGTATCACAGTCTTGATAACACTGTGCATATTTTTGTCTCGGTCTAAGGTTTTTAAATGGTATTTTGCTACTCAGCATTTTTATAAGGTTATGAAAAACTTGAACAAAGTCTTAATGACATTTCTAGTTGTGAGCTAATATGATACTGTTGCCCGAGGGGCTTTCTTGATTATTCGTTAGACTGATTGGGGCCGAGGGCCATATGTTAGGGCATGACAATTTATGTGAGCATATGCATACACGTGCATGGATCGGATTGCACGCCGCAATAGTATATGGATCGGGCTGTGCGCCGCAGCAGGTGTGATATTGATATTGCGCTTGGGCTGTAAGAGCCCCTCCAGGAGTCTGAACCCTCACAGTGAGCGCGGGCACCTTTGCATGGATCGGGTTGTACGCCACAACGTCATATGCATTGCATGGCATACATATATTAGTTTACGTGTACTACGTGGCATAAAATTTAGCACTCATATATTACTGGCACACATGCATTATTTGTCTTATTGACCAGATCTCCTGGTGAAAATTGTTAAGGAGTGCTGAGCCCGAGGGGCTGATTTGAGTGCAGACTTGCACTGCTTGAGATTGTACCCAGGTATTGGTATATTATCATGAAAGAAAGAAAGCTAAAAATTGAGATTTCTAAATAATCTACTCACATATGCTGGAAAGGAATAAAAAGATAGTTATGTATTGTGTAGCATGAGATAGTGCCTTGCGTGGTTTTCTTTCCTTCAACATTATTTACTTTTATTACCGCTGAGTTGGAAGTACTCACACCCGACTCCCTGCACCTTGTGTGCAGATCCGGGTACATCACATCAGAGTTGATTCTATAGCTGCTCGGGAGTGCATTTGGACAGTCGAGGTAGCTGCCAGCGTCCGCAGGACCCGACTTTCCAGCTTACTTTTATTCATGTTGATATCTATTTCTGCACTTGAGCACCGTGGTAGACACTATCACACATTATATACTCTGTAGAGGCTCATGACTCGTGACTCCTGGTATTTGGGAGGTTTTGTTGGTTTAGAACGTGATCCCCGTATTAGAATATTTTCGTTGTGATTATTTGATCTTGATTATGCCAAAAAGTGGTTAAATGTGAGTTGTTGGCTCCGTGACTTTGTTGATTGGTCGGGCTGGCCTAGCAGTGTGTTTGACGCCATCACAACCAGGTTTGAGGTTGTGACAGCTTGTCTAACCCTCCTGTGTACCTGAATCTGCACACAAAGGTGCAAGGAGTAGGGGTGAGTACAAAGTATTCAATGAGTAAAAAATATATATTAATAGCTAAAAGCAGAAAATCCACAGAATACCACAAAGCAAAGCTAAGATATAGTCTGATACCTACCACGAACTAACAACAGCAGCCAATCACAATCAGCACAGATAATTTACAGATAAAAACAGAATGAAATGCACATGACCGCTATAGCGTATAGCTCGATCCGTTTAACGTCGACGGCGCTCACTAGGGGTGTGTACAGACTTCAAAGGGGCTTCTTTATCCCAAACGCAATATTATCTCATCTGCTGCGGCGTGCAACCCGATCCATCCTCATTCCACAACATGCATATGATTCACACAACAGTTCAAATTATTTCTTTCCAGGTTCCAGTTCATTAATAATAAAAATATTTTAATTTTATTTAATTTTCCAAGAACAGGTGACTTAGCATTTCATATTTGTGATTTCAAATAAGGACTAAGATCAGTAATTAAGCAAACTAAGTTATTACATATATATCTATCCCCTAGGGATAATACAGGTTGGCACAAGGCCCCAAACATGGCTTACAGCCCACAAATATATCTAACACAGTGTGCGTTTCAACCGCCAATAACATATTATTCATATTCGGGATGGACCAAGTCTCAATCCCCAGTCATAATCAATCCCGCATCTGCCATGGGGTGCGAGCCACGCCCTTATAGCGTCACAATGTGCTAAGCCGGAGTTTCGAACCCTCAGGCTACAATATACACTAACTACTCACCTCTAACCGGCCGTGGACTCGTCCGCGATGCCTTTTCCCTTTAAATTTTCCGCATCGTACGTCGAATCTAGTCAAAACCACAGCAATTACATCAATATGGTTCAAAGAAACATAACCCAATCTAATTTACTTGAAAAATGCAATAATGCACCAAGTTGGTAAAACCCGATCCCCAGGCCCACTTCTCGAAAAATTCCAAAAATCATACCAACGGATTCCTCGTCTCACCACGAGTCTGTGCATATAAAATTTATCGAAATCGGAGTTCGAATGGCCTTTCAAAACCTAAAACTCGTTTTCATAGCTTAGGCCCTAATTCTTCACAAATTCTACCCAATTTCATGAATTTTGGTGTTGATTCTAGCATATAATCGTATTTTTGAGTCAAGAAACTTATCTCCAGCGATTACCCGTTGATTCCTCTCTTCAAAGCTCCCAAAACCCTCTCTAGCCGAAGTGAAAATAGTGGAATTGTGTTTTGGGTCGCGTCCGATTTTACTTAAACTATTCTGTCACTGACGCTTTCTTCTATGCGATCGCAATGCTTTTACTGCGATCGCATAGAGTAAATTTTCCAGGCCCAAAATTTCTTCTACGCGATCACAGTCTCCTATACGCGATCGCACTGAACAATTACATAAGCCTATGCGATCGCAGACCACATTACGCGATCGCATAGGGCAAATTTCTTGGCTCTTCAAATCCTTTCTACGCGATCGCATCACTCCTTATTGCGATCGCACTGCACACTCTCAGCAACCTATGCAATCGCAATTCCCTTCAAGCGATCGCAACAACAACAACAACAACAATAACAACCCAGTATATTCCCACAAGGTGGGGTCTGGGGAGGGTAATATGTAGACAGGCCTTACCTCTACCCGAGAGGGCAGAGAGGCTGTTTCCAATCGACCCTCGGCGCATGGAAAAGAAAGGCAAACAAACAAAACAAAACAAAAACCGCATTAGTTATCCCATCATACAACGCATAAAAATCATCTAAACATAAGAGACATATTTACCATAAATAAACTGGCATGCAATGATATTAAAACATCAACTACCAGAAATGACTACCATAAGAGAATACACACTAATCATCTATGGCGGCCCTACCATGCCTCACCCACCCCGGGGAAGGAGTACGAAAAATCTAGAAGCTCCTATCCTACAACCCTGATACTAGACCTCCAAACTTTCCTATCAAGGGTCATGTCCTCGGAAATACACATTCTGGCCATGTCCTGTCTAATTACCTCTCCCCAGTTCCTCTTAGGCCTCCCTCTGCCTCGCCTAACACCGACCACCGCTAGCCGCTCACAACTCCTTACCGGGGCATCGGGGCTTCTCCTCCGCACATGCCCGAACCACCGAAGCCTCGCCTCATCTTCTCATCCACTGGGGCCACCCCCACCTTCTCCCGAATAACTTCGTTCCTAATCTTATCTAACCCGGTGAGCCCGCACATCCACCTAAGCATCCTCATCTCCGCAACCATCATCCTATGAACATGAGATTTCTTCACCGGCCAACACTCCATCCCATACAGCATGGCAGGTCTAACCACAGCTCTATAAAACTTTCCCTTGAGTTTCTGTGGCACTTTCTTATCACACAAGACTCCTGATGCAAGCCTCCATTTCGACCACCCCGCCGCTATATGATGGGTGACATTCCCGTCTATCTCTCTGTCCCCCTGGATCACCGATCCAAGGTATTTGAAACTATCCTTCTTGGCTATGGCCTGAGACCCAATCATCACGCTCCCTCCCTCTTCGCTCGGCTCAGCGCTAAACTTGCACTCCATATATTCTGTCTTAGACCTGCTTAGTTTGAACCCCTTAGACTCGAGAGTCTGTCTCCATACCTCTAGCCTCTCGTTAACCCCGACCCTCGTCTCATCTATCAGGACTATGTCGTCAGCAAATAGCATACACCAAGGCACATCCCCTTGAATATGCCGCGTCAAAGCATCCATCACCAAGGCAAACAAGAGGGGGCTAAGCACAGATCCTTGACGGAGCCCCATAACCACCGGAAATGGTCTGAGTCGCCACCCACTGTCCTGACCCCGGACTTAGCTCCATCGTACATGTCCTTGATTACTCTGATGTAGGCTTCCGGCACGCTCTTAGCTTCCAGGCACCTCCATAGAACCTCCCTAGGGACCTTGTCATACGCCTTCTCCATGTCGATAAACACCATGTGCAGATCCTTCTTCATATCCCTGAACTGTTCCACCAATCTCCTGACAAGGTGTATAGCTTCTGTAGTGGACCGACCCGGCATGAAACCGAACTGGTTCACGGAGATGGATGCCGCCTCCCTCACCCTGGCCTCGATCACCCGCTCCCGGACCTTCATGGTGTGGCTTATTAATTTGATGCCCCTATAGTTGTTGCAACACTGGATATCCCCTTTGTTTTTATACAAGGGCACCACTGTACTCCACCTCCACTCCTCTGGCATTCTTTTGGTCCTGAAGATCGCATTGAACAACCCGGTGAGCCACTCCACTCCTGGCTTACCCATGCATTTCCAGAACTCCACCGAGATTTCGTCTAGCCCGGTCGCTCGACCTCTACTCATCCTACGTAAAGCCCCCACGACCTCTTCCATCCTAATGCGCCTGCGGTACCCTAAGTCTCTATGACGCTCCGAATGCCCCAGCTCCCCTAGTTCTATGTTTCGGTCCCCCTCCTCGTTTAGAAGGTCTCGACAGTATGCCTGCCACCTCTGTTTGATTTGAGACTCCCCCATCAGAACTCTACCCTCCTCATCCTTGACGCACCTGACCTGGTCTAGGTCTCGCGCCTTCCTTTCCCTCACTTTGGCTAACCGGAATAACTTCTTGTCCCCGCCTTTTTCCCCCAATTCCTCGTACATACGGCCAAAAGCCGCGTTTTTAGCCTCTGAGACCGCCAATTTTTCTGCCTTCCTTGCCACCTTATAGCTCTCTCTGTTCACCCGCCTTTCTTCCTCGCTTGTGCTCCCTGCCAACTTCGCAAAAGCAGCTTTCTTCACCTCTACTTTACCTCGCACTATGTCGTTCCACCACCAGTCGCCCTGATGTCTGCCTAGATAGCCTTTGGTTACTCCAAGCACATCCCGCGCTGCCTCCCTAACCAGGTTCGCCGTCTTTGACCACATTGCGTCTGCCACCCTAGAACTACTCCAAGCTCCGCCGTCGACTAACCTCCTCTCCACCTCCTGGGCTTTCTCTTTAGTCAGAGCGCCCCATCTAATTCGCGGTTGGCCCCGAGCACCCCTTTGCTTCTTCTTCACCCAGATTCTGACATCCATCCCTTCAAGCGATCGCATTGAGTAAAATTTCACCCCTTTCAGATCCTTCTATGCGATCGCATAGAACAATAACTGTCTGAAATTTTCTGCTGCAATTTCCTGTTCAAAATTTACCCATTGGCCATCCGAATTCACCCCAAGACCCTCGGGACCTCAACCAAATACACAAATATATTCTATTACCTCGTTCAAACTTGCTCGTAACATAAAAACACCATCATAAACATCAAAATCATCAAATTCTAGCGGATTCAAGCCTAAGTTTCATTAAAACTTCTGAAACTAACATTTGATCTAAAACCCGACCTAAACACCTCCGAATGACCTGAAATTTTGCACGCATATCCAAAATCATCTAACGGAGCTACTGCAACTCTCGGAATTTCATTCCAAGCCCCGGATCAAAATCTCACCTACCGTTCGCATTTCGCCAAAATTCATCCTTAGCCAATTCAAGCCTAAATCTACACCGGACCTACGAATTCGATTCCGATTGCTCTCCTAAGTCATAAATTATCCCCCGAAACTAGTTGAATCGTCAGAAATCCATTTCGGGCTTTATAACTCACCGGTCATCATTCAGTTGACTTTTCCTAGATATTCCTCTCATAAAGAGGTTTATTGCCTCATTTCTATCTAAATTCCAACCGATTTGTTTCTAATTCTACAAACACATATAAATTAACATATTAAAGTATAAAATAAAGAAAACGGGGCGATAACTCTCGTAACAGCGGGTCAGATCGTTACATGTTGATTGTGATTTAAACTCCTTTTTTGCTTATTAGTGCTTTTGATTCTATTAATCATCTCTTTTTCTCTTCTTAACTTGGTATTGTCTAACTTTTGTACTTTCTTTCTTCCAATTTTGGGTTGTCGATTCTAGATCGTAAAAGCTTTTGGATTCTTTGAAACTAACACAACAAACTATATTAAGGTAAATTATTATTTATTTTATTCCTTTTCGTATGAGATATGAATTGCACCTTAGCATGTGAAGCCCTTAATCTTTTTTATTTTTTTAGTTTTATAAAATATTTTTGTAACCTCTAGCAATTTTTCATAGTTTAATTTGTTGCTACTTTTGTTTTTAATCTTTTATAGGATTTTGGAAGAGTTATTTTCAGTTTAAATCTTTTTCTTTTCACCATTCAATTTAATTTTTTAGGATAAAAGATTATGTTGATTAATACTTTAGGTTAAAAGGGAGTTTATGTTTTAAAAAAGTATTCTAAAACATAACGTCACGTCAATATGAAATTTTGCTACTAATTTAAAGTTTCCCTTCTTAGTAATATTTCCTTTCAAAATCTTTAATGCTAAAATCTTATATTTTTGTTTATCTATTATATTTTGATTTTGTGTTTATTCATAGTTCGTAGATTATTAATTGTCTTCTTATATATTGTAAGTTAATCTTTCAAGATTATTCAAATTTTCAAGGTTCTTGTCGTGAAACTAAAATTATGAAATTACAAACCCGAAATTAGATTTTCAAGATTCTTTAATATCTTTTATTTTTGTTTATTATAGTACTTTGATTTTGTGTTTATTTATAGTTTGTAGATTATTAATTATCTTCTTATATATAGTAAATTGTCTCCTTCAAGATTATTAAGATTTTCAAGGTTTTTGTCGTTAAATTAAAATTATGAAACTACAAACCTGGAACAATGTTAAGTTAAATTATTGATAATAGAGGACTACTGAGATAATTTCTTTAATTATTTAGTTAGTTAATTATATACAATCTATAGTCATTACCATTTTAGGAACATACATTTTTATTTAATAACTCAATACTATTTTTAAATAAAAATTAAATTCAGTAATACAGTACATTATTAAAAGTGTCTTTGGATCGACTTAGCCTAACATGGGGTGTGTTTGGTATAACATAAAATATTTTTTAAAAAAATATTTTCTTGGAAAACAAGTAGTAATCTTATTTATTTCGGTGTTTGGTACGCAAATTAAGGAAAATAATTCTCAAGAGTATTCATAAATAATTTAGATATAATAAACATGAAGCCATAAACTTTAAACCCAATAACCATCCAGAACCACAAATTTTATAAACTTTCGAACAGTTATACTTTCAAAATCGCTGAATTTCGAACCCGTAAACTTTATAATTTCTTAATCCGTAACCTTCCAAACACATAAACCTCCAAACTCATAATTTTTTAACTTGTAAAATTTTAAGCCTTTAAACCGATAAATAGTAAAATTAAAACTGAAAAATATATTTAAAATAAATTCGGAGGAAGGGGGGGGGGGGGGGTTAGTAAAACAAAAAAAATTTAAAAAAAAAGTAGAAAAAAATTTATTGTTGGGGGAGAAGGTGGGGTGGTGGTGCATAAAAATGAAAAAATAAAAATTTTAAATTGCAAAAAAAAAAAAAATAAGGTAATTTTTTTTGTGCGGGAGGGAGAGTGTGTGGGGGGTGGGGGCTGGAGGGGTAGTAAGGTGGGTCGTAACGGACAAAGAAATTTTAAAAAAAATATTTTTCTGAGAGGGGGTGGGGTGGGTTGATGAGGGTGGGGAAGAAGATTTGAAAAATATTTTTCCTTCTTTTGATAAGTAAAATATTTTCCTCCAATTAGAGGAAAATAAATTAATAAGAAAAATATTTTCAAAAATATTTACGCCAACTAAATATAAAAAAATTAAAAAATATTTTTCAGAAAATATTTTCCTTAGTACCAAACACAACTTTGAGAAAGTTAGCAAAAGACTTTTCAATTGTGTCGATATAATGAAATATTTTCGTATTCTACTTTACATACCTTTTTCTTCTTCTTAGGTTTCAATGTCCGTAGAGTGAAAAGAAAAGGATCAAATTCACATGTGAATCCCTCGAGTTCCAATTTTAAGTTCTATTTGTTGAAATTAGAGAAGGGAGATAAATAATTACTAATTAGATGGCAATTTGACTACTTGTGTGTTATTGATTTAAGATTTAGATCAATTCTTTTGCTTTTCCTTCCTTAAGATTTACATACAACCTTTGTGCTGACTTTTCTTTATAAAAAATGCTTGACACTCTATTTTTTTTCAATCAAAATGCTTGAAATTCTATAGTCTGGAGGTTTTTTTTTTATTAATAATATTCGGTATTCTAAATTAATTTAATTTGAATTAAACTATGTAGCACTTTATGATTTGACACAAAGTTTAAGATGCGAGAATGAATTTTTTGAAATTTATGGTCTAAAAGAAGTCTTAAACATTTGTGTGACTATTTTTATTAACGATAGAATAAAAAATACAAAGTAAATTATTTCTAAATATATAAATATAATTTTTTTTTTGGATTGACTTAAAAACACACGTTACATAAATTGAGACAAAAAGGTAGCATTTACACTACTTCCATTGCATACAAAATGAGTAAACCAATCAAACAAATTTCTAAACGGAGTTCATATATACATGAAATAAAGCTTAATCAATGAAGTTAAAAAGAACAAAAAAAAAAAAAAAAATACATGATCTAAACCACCTTCATTCTTCCCCGTCACCTCCTATTTCTTAAATTTTAGTATTTCTCATCCTTGTTTAGGACAAATACTTAATCTTGTACTTTTAACTTTTATCCGATAACAACGGCAATAAATTCATTGTAATTTTACAAATGGAGTCTGAAAAAATAATATATACACAGATTTTACTCTGTATCTTGTGAGGTTAAAAATGTTTGTTTCCGATAGACTCTTCTAACTTTTATCCAATTTCCCAAAATAGACCTCATTTTTTTTTTATTCAATCCAAATTTATGAAACCAAAAATGGTGATAAAGGTGGCACTTCAAAAATACCCTTTCCATCTCCACAATCCCAAATTGAAGACCAATTTGAAGGTGTTAATGGAGTTACCATTTGCTCTCTTTTTACCTCCTTTTTTACCACAACAACTTCATCTTCATTCACCACTTCTCTTACCCTTTTCCCACTTGAATTTAAATTTAAATTCAAATTTACACTTTGCTCAATCACATTATTTTCTTGCTTAAAGTTACTAACTTCAAGTGGAAAATTCAAGATTGCTTTACTCCCTCTTAGTTTAAATGCTGCTCTATCATATGCCATAGCTGCTTCTATTGCTGTTTCAAATGTTCCTAACCAAACCCGAGTTCCCTTTCGGGTCGGGTCACGAATTTCAGCAGCAAATTTCCCCCATGGCCTTTGCCTTACTCCTCTGTATTTCTTCTGAACAGAGTACTCTGTTTTTACTTCCTCTGTTTTTAGTTCCTCTGTTTTCTTGATATTAGGTATTGTAATATTTAAAGAAGGTTTTCTTTCATTAAAACTTGTTTTTTTGGGACAATTTGAGATTGTTTTAGGGGTTACTAAGTTGGGTTTTGGCTCAAATTCAAAAGAATTAAATTCTCGGTTCAAATTTTGAGCCAAGTTTATGGGATCAAAAGAGAAAGTTTCCATTTTGAGATCAGAGGTTAAAGAATCAAATGATTCAGAAACAGAGGAGTTTTGAGAATAAAGAGTACTACTTGTTTCTGAAGATGGGCAATAATTTTCAATAAAAGCAACATCATCAAGAAGATGTTCCCTTATCAAATCAAAATCCATTTAATCTTTTAAAGAAATGAGAGAAAACAACTTTTATAATGTAAAATATAGGGGAAAAGATGGGTTTTCTTTTTTTGGTTACAAATATGAAGAAATTAAAGTGAATTTGAGTTGAATTGAGTGGAAAAAAAAGAGTGAAGAGGGAGGATTATAAAGGGTGGAAAATTTTGAGTCAAGTGGAAGTATAGAAGGGGGTTTCTTGGTTGGAGAGAGGAAGCCTCGTGTAGGCTTATCCAATTCATTTTTCAAGTATAAAAGAGTACTACTTGACTTTTTTTATAGAGTAAAATAATATGAAAGTAATGTATTAATAAAGTTATTCATCTTTTGTCAAAAAAGAAGAGAAAAACAAAGGAGATGATGTAAGTTTTATGTCTTTTTTAGTCATGGATGATTGTTGGTTATTGAGTCTCCCACAGGACTAAGTTTCCACGTTACTTCTTTATTCTTTGATTTCTTTTATTTCACTTTTCTTCTTTGCTTTTTGGTTCTAGGGTTTAATAAGTTTTAATCCGTTCGTTTCAATTTGTTTGAATTTTTGGAGTATGAATGTCAAATTAATTCTTTTTTTATATAAATTCACAATAGTTAATCATTTATAATTATTTAAAAAAAATTTTATTAAAAAACTCGAGGCCTTGAAAACCTCATTTTATGTTGCCTCGATTTACGTGCATAGTCTAGGCATGTAGCCGGAAAGATTTTGTGCTAGAATATGTGAATTCTATGAAAAAATTAAAGAAAATTGATATTAATATTGATATAGTTGACTTTGGTCAATATTTTTGGTAAAAGGACCCGGACACAAGATCGGACGGTCCCGAAAGCTCCGTAGGAAAATATGGAACTCGGGCATGCGTCCGGAGTCGAATTCTGAGGCCTAGAGCCCAAGATATGAATTTTTGTATTAAATTATTTTTGCTAAAATTATTAAATGAAAATTGATTAAACGACCATGGTATCGGGCTCGTATTTTGGTTCCGACACCCGGTACAAGTCTTAAATATTATTTAAGTACTTCCTGCAAAGTTTGACGACATTTGAACGTCGTTTGATGTGTTTTGAACCTTGAGTTCCAAAATTGAAAGTTTATGAAGTTAAAGGAATGAAATCATGAACTTGAGGCTTGATTTGATGAAAACGATGTTATATTGGCGATTTGATCGCGCGAGCAAGTTTGTAATATGTTTTTGATGTTGTGTGCATGTTTGGTTTGGAACCCGAGAGCTCGGGTAGAGATGTGATAGGTCGTTAGAGTAGATTTTGAAGAAATAACACAGCTGGTATTTTCCCCCAGCTGGTATCTTCGCAATTGCGAGAAGACTCAGACTTGCCTTTGGTTCGCAAATGCGAACCAATCTTCGCAAATGCGAAGATGGCAGGAAAATGCCTAGGCTCGCAAATGCGAGAAAAATCTCGCAAATGCGATGAATTCAGAAATCACCCTAAGTTCGCAAATGCGAGGATGGCAGGCCTGGGCCAGAGTTCGCAAATGCGAACTTCTTCTCGCAAATGCGAGAGCAACAGTCAAAAACCTGCTATGTTCGCAATTGCGAACAAGCATTCGCAAATTTCCATAACCGCAGCTGTGCAATTTGATACTTAAACGAATTTTACACCTCTTTTCTTCATTCTTTCAAAACCCAACACACCACACACGATTCTCCAAGAGCAAAATCACTCCAAAACACTTGTAAGTCACTTTTTACTAAATTCTTTCAATTCCTAACATCATTAAACATGTTTTTCAAGAGAAATCAAAGGTTTTCATGGTAGAAATTCTTATTTTTGGGTAGAACTTAGGTTTTTCATGAATTGGGGAATTGGACCTCGATTTGAGGTTCGATTTCGAAACAAATCATATAATTGAACTCGTGAGGGAATGGTGACCGAATTTTGGTCCGAACTCCGAGTTCCGACCACGTGGGACTAGGGGCATTTTGGAAAATTTTGGGTTAAACTTTGAGAAAGCCATTTTTAAGCATCCAAACCACTTTATATAGCGTTTGTTAAAGTAATTGAACCAATTTTGATTAGATTCGAGCAAGTTGAAGGCTGAAATTTGAGGTAAAGCTATAGTTGAAGGATAATTGGACTTCAAGGCTTAGAGGTAAGTGTTTGATCTATCCTAACTTGAGGGAATATGATTAATGTGCTAATTGCTATGTGATCGAGTGCGGTGTATGGGCTGTGGTGACGAGCATCCATACACTGGCGTCTAGCATGACCGTGAGTCGTTTGTTGACATATATTGTGAGTTAATGTGGGATGTTTTTAAGTCATAATCGTGAACCTTTGTCGGGTTGTGAAGTTGATTATTGTTTTCCCTTACCGGGACTTTATTGTGAAGTTGATTATTGTTTTTCCTTGCCGGGACTTTATTGTGAAGTTGATAATTGTTTCCCTTGCTGGGACTTTGTTGTGAAGTTGATTATTGTTTCCCTTGCCGGGACTTTACTGTGATGATTATTGTGTCCCTTACCGGGACGGTTCATGTTAATTATTTTCATTCTTTTGCCCTTAACTGTGATTGTTATTTGGGTGAGAAAGAGTGATAATGCACGAAGGGCGATGACGTGCCTTGTTTATTGATTATGCATGAATGGTAATGTCGTGCCTTGTTTTATTAATTATGCATGAAGGATCATGTCGTGCCTTATTTTATTGATTATGCACGAAGGGTAATGTCGTGCCTTATTATTGATTATGCACGAAGGATCATGCTGTGCCTTGTGATATTGATTATGCACGAAGGAACATTCTGTGCCGTTGTTATTTGAACCATGCACGAAGGATCATGCCGTGCCATGGATGTGAGGATGAGAGTAAAAGCACGAAGGGTGATGCCGTGCAACTATTTGATATTTTCTTGTTTGATGATAGCTATTTTATTACACTCTGATTTTCTTTACTGATTAAATATATGTTGTTGATTGTGTTTCCCCAGTATAATACTTCTTTGTTAATTTTGTTACTTGATAATCCTGTTATTTTGTGGTATGTACATATATAGAACTGCGCAGGTTTATGTGATTGTCTGGTCCTATGCTTGTCACTACTTCGCCGGGATAGGCCAGGCACTTACCAGCACATGGGGTCGGATTGTGCTGATACTGCACTTCTGTGCGTTTTTGCACAGGTCCAGGTTTTTAGCAGGAGCAGCAGCAGCAGTAGGGTACTCGTGGGAATTTTGAGCATTTCGAGACCGAGGTAGCTTGTAGGCGTCCGCAGGCCCGGCGTCTCTTCTATTTATTTATGTTTATTGTTGTGGTCTCATTGTTCCGAGACAGACATATGTTTATTATTTTCTTTCAGTTCATTATGTATAGTATTCTTTAGTAGTTCGTGAGTTGGTGACTCCATATCTTGGGTAGAGAATTTTATCAGTGTTTTACCTTATTATCGTTCATCTCCATTTAGAAAGACTTTCGCATTTATCAAATTGAATAATTATTTCTTGTTATTAAGTATGAGTATAAAAATGATGATATGAACAGGATAATATTGAATGAATTGGCTTGCCTAGCTACCATGAGTAGGCGCCATCACGATCCCGATGACGGGAAAAAATTCGGGTCGTGACAAAAAGTTTTATTGACTTCTCAAATAATAATTAATTCATTATTTTTTGAACAAATAGAGTAGATTACTACATCAAGAAAGAAGAAAACTGATGTAGGAACTACCTTCCTATTTATTTCTTATTGATATATTGATAAAAAGAAAACGGAAAATGGCCTAAAATGCCCCTCTACTGTAGGAAATAGGACATCAGAGCCCTCTGTTAAAAGTTGGTCCCTTATATGTCGTTTCCATCTAAAAATGGGCTAAAAAATGCCCTTATCCACTAACGGAAGATATGTAAATCCATGTGGAATTACATTAAAACGTAGAAGGGCATTTAGACCCTTTTCGGATTGTACAGGGTCATATACGAGTCAGTTATAGTAGTTAATTCTCAAGCACTTCACTCCATATCAGTTTACTCACACACATATTTTAGACCCTTCATTGATGTCCGATTTCTCCTACTAATTGGGTCACCTTGTCGATTTCGAGTTGAGTTCTAGTTTAGGTTTAATTGTTTTTCATCTTTATCGGTTTGTTCTGGAGATTTCTCTAAGACAATGTCGCAAAGTTCGAGTAGCTTAAATGGGTCGATTAGGAGGTGTCGTTGTGGACTTGCTGCTAATTATTTTATGGTGTGGACTCCTTTAAATGTTGGGACAAGATTTTTCAAATTTCGTAAGCATGAGGTATGTAAATTTGTTGATGGATTCTTTTAATTATTTCAATTTGACTGTAATTTTTTATTTTTTATTTTGGTTTTAGGATGAAAATTGTTCTTATTGGGAATGACAAGATGAGGAGCTTGCTCCTAGAATTTCAAAGCTCACATGCAGTTTAAAGAAGGAGAAGGAAGCTCTAATCCGTGAAAGAAATGTACTCCAAAGAAAAGTTGTCGATCTTCAGAATGTTATGATGCTCGTTGATCATGGAGGAATAAAATCCTTGGAATTGGAAAGAAATATTCTAATGAAGAAAGTGGTTGATTTAGAGTACTCACATCTGCGTGTGCTAAATGTCGAAGAAGATGTGAATTTTCTTTTGTGTGATATTGAGATGTTTTGCTATGTTCTTTGCATTAACGGGAAATCATATGTAATGTGAGTGTTATGTGGCTTAATTGCTGTACTTTATTATGTAATGATTTTTTTTTGCAAGGATTCAATGGAGCCATTCCCATTCATTTGAATATTTCTGTCTATGATTGAGTTACTTGATGTGATAATTAATTTGTGTCTATAATTGAGTTACTTGATGTGATAATTAGTTTGTTGGTCTAAAATAGGTGTGTGAGTAAACTGATATGGAGTGAAGTGCTTGATAATTGACTACTATAACTGACTCGTATATGACCTTGTACAATCCGAAAATGGTCTAATATACCCTTTTACGTTTTAATGTAATTCCACGTGGATTTACATATTTTCAGTTAGTGCATAAGGGCATTTTTAGCCCATTTTTAGACGGCAAAGGCATATAAGGGACCAACTTTTAACGAAGGGCTTTGATGTCCTATTTTCTATACTTAAGGGGCATTTTAGGCCCTTATCCGTTACCAAGAGAAGTAGGGAAAAAGGTCTAATTTATCCCACTACTTTGAAAAATAGTACTATATCGTTCCCCGTTATACTATCAGCACATTTAAGTCCATACTGTTAGAAAAGTAGCCACATTTACCTCTATTTTTAACAGAAATGTTCACATCAGCAAATATGGTAAAATTTTAATTGCTCATTTTTAATTAAAGATTTATTTCAAAGATTTTAATTTATTTAAAAGATTTTAATTGCTCAGAATTAAAAATATATTTAGAATTTAATTTATTTCATTATAAAAGGATGAGTTTTAAGATTTTCTACATATGAACTTTAATTATATTTTTAATATTCGGTTGAAGTTATTTCATATTTTTCTTTTGGCTTTATCTAGTTAGTATTTTTCTTTTGACTTCATCTAATTATATTTTAAAAAAAATTGAATGATGTGTATAATCATGCATTGTCGGGTATATCATTTATTTATATTAGCTATAAGAAGTAAACAATAAATATGATCGAATTATGTAAATATTTCATAAAATTTCGGGTTTTGATTTTATCCATGATATAACTTCTATTATAATAATTTTAAAATATTCTACTTTTTTCAAAAATATCTTATCTTTTTATTATCTTTGAATTAAAAAAGTAAAGAGTTTTCTCGAAAATATTTATTTACTTTCTAAAAATATATATTTCATGTTATACCAATTTTTTATATATATACTTTTTGTTACACACTATACAAACTATCGAATTTGTTTCTCCAAAAATTCTTTGAGTGCTCCGTGGGAAGGTGAGAAAGGGAATAAATTGGATAATAAATAAAGAAATATACCTTTTTTTTCTTAATTACATTTTTGCTTCAGTTAATTCATGTCATCATGTTTATGGAGGAAAAAAAACTCGTTCGCTTACTTTTTTCAATTAAAATTTGAAGCCTCCCTTTTATTGAGAAAGATATAAATTTTTAGCCGCTCCGAAAAATAATAATTGATAAAATATAGATTTTCTGCATATTTATATTTAGTACATTTATAACCGATAAAATGTATGTTTTCCGCATATTTACATTTAGCAAATTTATAACTGATAAATTTTTTAGCACATTTAATTGCTGCTGTGGAAATTTCTATTAAAAATAGGGGTAAATGTGGCTACTTTTCAAACGGTAAGGAATTAAATATGCTGATAGTATAACGGGGGACGATATAGTACTATTTCCAAAGTAGAGGCATAAATCAGACCCTTTTTTCCATAGAAGTAAATAGCTTCTTATTGATATATATATATATATATATATATATATATGTTTATTTATATATATATATATATATATATATATATGTTTATTTGTGTACTTTTAGTGTATCAATTTATATGATACATTTTACTTATTGATAGTCAGTTTGATAAATTTCAAAACTAAATTTGATTAGTTCAACTTGATATTTAAAGTAAAAATTCAAATATTCAAAAACTATATGAAAAATACTATAAGTTGATATTCTTGTGTCAGTATGATTACAAAATATATTTTTAAAAGTTGGTCAAACTTCATAATATTTAAATTTTCATAAGCAAATATGAAACTTAAATTGAAACGAATGGAGTAACATATAAGCAAATTCAATAATGGGAAAATAGGAAGAGATGCTTAAATTTTAGTGACGTATTTTAAAACTATGCGGTTCCAAATCTAGGGAGGATTATCACTAATGGATCGGGTTAAATATGATATCAAAGTCAACCAATGTGCAACTTTGGATGATGAGGAGAAAAACCTTAGTGTCAACTTTGGGTGTTTTCGTTACGAAGGAAATATTTTCCGAAAAATATTTTTCAATTTTCTCATGTTTGATTGGAATAATATTTAAAAAATATTTTTCTTATCAATTCATTTTCCTCCAATTGGAGGAAAATGTTTTCCTTGTCAAGAGAAGGAAAAATATTTTCCAAAGCTCCTTCTCAACCTTTCCTACCCTTACCAACCCATCCCACCCCCTCTCCAAAAAAGTAATTTTTTTTTTCAAATTTCAATTTATCCGCTACCACCTACCCTACTACCCCACCATCACCCCTCCCTAAAAAAAAAAAAAAAAAAATTTTACCTTAATTTTTTTTTTACAATTTTAAATTTTTATTTAATCTTTTTCTAACCCTTAGTATATTGAGTTGTTAATTTAGTAGTTTAATTTGTTAGCTAATTAGTTAAACACAAGAATCTAAATATCTATAAGTTAGGAATTGTTTAAGCTTGTCTTCTTGGTCATAGTGAACAAGTGTAGCTAAACCTTAGTTCTCTGTGGGATTCGACTCCGGACTTGTAAATCGAATTATTATTTGTAGCGATCGCATTGTCCTTTTTATAAGGCATAGCTGGGCGTGATCAAATACAAAAAAATAAAATATTAGAGTCAAACTCAAGACATTTGCTAACTAAACATACGCTCTAACCAGTTGAGCTACAAGAGCTTCTTGCTATCTTGTTTTAGGTCGAAACAATTAATCTATTATTTTATTAATTTGCTATAATATGCAAATATAGTTGTGAATCGTAAATTTGCTGAAAGTATAGCTATGGATAGTAAATAAAAATATTTGATGTTTTGCGTAATTTTCCTTACCGATACTAGTTGCTACAAGGTCAATTTTTTCATTTTGACATTGTAAGACAGTAACACAACAATGACTCACACCTCTTCTTTCCCCCCTCACGTTTTAGCTTAACACTTATATTATGACAGCATATAAAAATGATAATAAAGCACACAGTTACATGAATTTCTTCCCAGCTTTGTATTAAACTCGTGCTACAAAGAACACATATAAACTGTCTTACAAAAAGAAGTCAAAGACAACCAACACTCTACCTTGATTAGTCTGCCTATCATATACATATATAGGCAATATTTTTGGCTCACAACCCTATCCAAACTTGGAAGTTGACATCCCCAACTACAAAGGAATTCAAATTTTAAAATTTTAAAACAGATAATCGCCCGCAGCCACTCATGCTGAAAACAGAAAACTGGTCAATTGCCTTGCATGTGCGTGGCATATAGGCGCAACTTTCAAATTTTGGCACCAATAAGCTCAGCCTTGTCATGCCTTCACGCCTTGCCAATGTGCAGCATGCCTTGCGCACATGTCTGCTAATGTCGTGTGCCCATCTCGCCCATGACACTGCCTTGCACGTACTCATTTGCCTTGCCACGCCCTGCCTTAGTTTTTTGAGCCCTTGCTATACTTAGGATCATGCCGGGGTCCATCATGTAAATCCTCCGTCACTCCCATCCCATGTTCGACCAATCAAGCCCAGGGATTAACACTAGTCCACTAAGGGGTGCACCAATAGAAACTCGGGAGTTCTCAGTATGAATCCCAATGGACCTCTTCAACATTTAATTTTTCCCATCAAAACGATAGAGTCAGCCCGTAAGCCCTTGCATATCAATTTGAACTCTCTTTTATGCAGTAAATTGTGATTTTCGTGATTGAATCACGTTAAATAATTATATCTCGATATATTTCTCTTTTTATACTCTCTCCATTTTAATTTATGTGAACGTATTTCCTTTTTAGTCTATGCAAAAAAGAATGACCTATTTCCCTATTTGGAAACAATTTACATTTATGCAATGATTTATATCCACACAAAATAAATGTGCCTAATTTTATACCATAAAATTAATTTTTTTTTTCTTTTCTTAAACTTTATGTCTAGTCAAATAATTTGAGAGAGAGAGAGTATGATTTATCGTTTACTAACTATTCCATGGCACCAAATTATTTGATCATTTGCGTATATCCTATCCAATACGCAAAAGGACAAATGCCAGGTCATAGCGGACAAAAAGAGAAATAAGTATGGGCCAGCAAAAGGAGAAGACAACAGCTTTAAACGATGAGGTATTGCGACGTGGCTGAAGCTTTCAGATACATCCCTAGAGTTCTTACACGCATCCTTCTGCTCCGCTAAGGTCTATTTGAAGGAAAATCATAACTAATTCACGAAAGTCACTTGTGTTCTCCATATTCTTCGAATCCACCTACTTGTCCACTTTGATTTTGGGGAAGAACTGTAGCTAATTTCTTTTTCAATTGAGGGTTTAATTTCCAGCTCTGTAACTATCATCATCTGATCAAACTATGGCTACAACTAAGGTCTACGTTGTGTAAGTGACACACACACACACACACACACACACACATCTACCTTGTCTGTGTTTATTTTTTGTTAAGTTGGATGATATTTGATTCAGGTATTACTCTCTTTATGGCCATGTGGAGACTATGGCGCGAGAAATACAACGCGGAGTCAATTCGGTTCAGGGTGTCGAAGCAACTCTTTGGCAGGTTATATACATTGTAACATTGAATTTCTGCTATAGCTTAATTAGTTTCATTTTAGTAGTAACATTTAAGTTATATATATTAATCGTGACGTTTCATAAGTAATATACATTGTAAATTTTTTAATAATCAGTGACGTTTATGAGTTATAGCAGGTTATCTACCTTATTTTTTCAAGGTTATTAATCGATGTCTATTATAGTCAATTATGTGTAATTGCTCAGTCATCAGCCACTTGTACTGAAGGTCGTTCGATTGAAGCCCCTTAATCTGAAATTTATAATGTGCAAGTAGGATTAAATAAATAAAAAGAATTCTTGTGTGTGTATATATGAATTTTGCAGAGAGGAAAATCAGCAAAAAGAACTCTTTTTGAATCGGATATTGGATAGGCTAAGCTAGGTGTAGCCTGCTCTCTCTACGGTTTTGCTTGAACTTGTCAAGCCTGGGTGCCTATGTGATTATTAAGGCAGGGTGTTAGGGAATCTTTTATTTATTGTAGTGACAAAGGTGGTTCAAAAATTGCATTAGGTCGCTTGTTTGAATTCCAGTGTCCTATTCTTGCTTTCTTTCCGAATCTCCTTGTTAAATTTTTTTATCTCAGCCACTGTGATTGGATTTTAATTTCAAGTGTATAAAAGTTAAATTCTATCTACTACTAGTTCCATGAATTTGATTGGTAGATGCATGTAGGTTCCTGAGACGCTTCCTGAGCGGATATTGGAGAAGATGAAGGCTCCTAAAAAACCTGATGATGTGCCTGAGATCAGGCCTGAACAGCTTGTGGAGGCTGATGGTTTCATTTTTGGTTTCCCTTCTCGTTTCGGTGTGATGGCAGCTCAATTTAAAGCATTTTTTGATGCCTCCACTGAGATATGGGCTGCTCAAGCATTAGCTGGTAAACCTGCTGGAATCTTTTGGAGTACTGGTTTCCATGGAGGTGGTCAAGAGCTTAGCGCGTGAGTACATCATCTAATTTTTGCTTTTTAATCTGCTCTCTCTAGTTATCCTATTCACATAGATTCATTGACATCAGTATAGATTCTTGACTTGCATACTATAGACAAGGGCGAAGCTACACTCTAGTACGTTGACCACCCTTCATTAGAAAATTACATTGCGTATATAAGTAAAATATTACTAGGTTTTAGAGGTATATAACATATATTGAACACCTTTTATCGGGATTTTTTTTAATTCTTTCAAGTTTGAACACTCTTGGGGAAAGGAAGCTTCTGACGATGGAGTTTTATGGACTACTATCCTGCTAGAGTTAACTACTATCCTGCTAGAGTTAAACTGTGTAGAGTATGAGGGACACACAAATTTTGAATTTCCCTTGGTGGTTCAAGTCACTATATTTGTGAAAGGTTAGAGCTTTGCTAGGTGAATTAATCTTAATGGTAAATTTACAATTTCTGTCAGTAGCTATATAAACGGTGAGTGGTTTACAGTGGCCCGGAAATTGCAAACATATGGATATTCTCATCTTCATTTCCTCATGTCACTTGTAACTTGTAAGGGCATTGAATCCTAGAATTGTGTTCACTAACCGTAGCGAGAAAAGTTGATAGCTCTGCTGTGAGTTCTTTCTGCATAATTTCCAATTTCTAGAGTCTTAAATCTGATTCTAAATGCTAGTAGCTCTATGTTCACCTTTGCTTCTATTCTTTAAGGCCAAATTGGTATGGAAATTGAAGGTTGGTTTTGGGATCTTGTTATTTGTAGAGTGATCAAATGCTCCCAGAAAGAGACATGCAATGATTTTCTAAAACCAGAGGTTTCAATTCAGAGTTTGGATTGATAAACTCAAATAAGCTGGTGATGTCTGCAGAAATATTCGTTGCTAGGCGATATATAGCAGATACATGAAGCTTCGCATGGGTTGTTAAATCATTTGGAGAATATAACTAATGTATTGTGACGTTTGCTTTCGATACTTATTTCTTCTGTTTTTAGTGACTGATTATATATTGACAACTCTTTCATTGACGCGAGCGCTTGTTGCTTGCAGACTTACAGCCATTACTCAGTTGGCGCATCACGGCATGATATTTGTTCCTCTTGGATATACTTTTGGTAAAGGAATGTTTGAGATGGATGAGGTAAAAGGTGGATCATGCTATGGAGCTGGAACTTATGCTGCAGATGGATCTCGTCAGCCGACTGAACTGGAATTTCAACAGGCCTTTCATCAGGGAAAATATATTGCTGAAATTACAAAAAGACTCAGTAATTAGTCACAGCACAAAGAGCAAAGAGAGATAAAATATCAATATAAGCCATAATTGAGCAATCTATGACTGAAATGGAAAGAGTCCAGTAAGCTAGACTGTTGCAAGTGTACATGATTGTAAAAGCTTTTTGAAGCTGTAGAGAAAAGGTTGAAGCTTCGCTTATATTCTGTTATTGATTCTCTCAAGTCTCATCTTTGAAACATTTGAGCAGCAAGGCTTTACAGCACTAACAGTGGTTTCTCCGTATGAAGAAAATATTGTTATTTCTTAGCGGCGGGTGTTCATGGTTCAGTTTGGATCGATTTTTCTCTTAAAAGAAATCAAACCAAGTAAGTCGTTTTTTAAATATTAGAACCAAATCAAATCAATTAAGTCGGTTTTTTTTCTCGACTCGGTTTATGTCGGTTTTTCAGTTATTTGTCAGTTTTTTTCTTAAATATAAGACATATACCACCAAACATATATTGCGACGATCACATTTTCAACGTAATACTATAACATCAACTGCACTTTGAGAAATTTATTATTTATCAAGATATATTGATGATAATTGAATCAAATAGTGATGAATAATTTAAAGATTTAATTAAAAATATATAATTTTTAACGCGAAATGAATTCTTACACTTAACAAAATAAAATTACCAATGAAATTAGAATGTAAAGGGAAAGACATATACTAAAAGTGCAAACTATTAACATTTACCATTAAATTTTTGAAATTTGTATAAAAATATAAAAATATATGTAAGTGCAATAATAAATTTGAAATAGCTACTTATATAGTCGGTTTAGTTTGGGTATTTTTTGATTTTTTTCTGATTAAAACCAAAATCAAATCAAATTTAATCGGTTATTATAATTTAAAATCAAAATCAAACCAACCAAAATGTATCAATTTTTTTAATCGATTTGATTTGGTTTTTAACTTGATTTGATTTTTTGGATTTTTATGAACACCCCTACCTAACTTAGCTAGCAGTATATACAATTATAGGAAAGCACTTCTTTATCAAAGAAGGATAAAGGAATCGACTGCCAAAATATGTATTGTTTACTCTTAAGTTAACACATAAAATTCTTAATGGAATATTGTACTATAAGTAACAATAACCTCTGAATTGATGGAATATGATGCTCCTAATGTTTATCCAATATTTTTATTGAAATTCAAATTTCTTTAATTGCTTTTAAATTATACTATGTTTTTTTGTTAATAATTTGTTATAAAGTTCATCACTTACATGCGTAGAAACAGAGTGGTCATAATGAGGGGCGGCCCAACATTATTGGCCTAAAGCAAAATCTCGATAAGGGGGTCCTAATTTGTTAACAAAATAAATTTGTATATTTTTTGTTTAAAATTTATTTTTTAACTTTTTCAAACGATAATACATTATTATCTTCTACTTGTAGTATTTCATTTAGTGTCGGCTCCCACCCTCCAAAAACTCCTTATCTTGCTCTTGGGGTGACTAAAATTCACAATCTCTTGATTGGAAGTGGAGGGTGCTCACCACTAGAGCAACCACGTTTGTCAAAAATAAAAGATCTTTATACCCTTTAAATAAAAAATTCAATTTACCCACTAAATAAAAAATTAATGATATCTTTATACTCTTTAGATTATTAAAATCTCAATGATCAGCGCTAGTAGGGGTGTGCATTCGATTTGTCGATTCGATTTTGACTCTTATCGATAATTACTTATCGATTATCGATTGTACATATGCTTATCGTTATCGTTTCAATAAGGTTTCAATTTTTTTGATTTCGATTTATTAATTTTTGAGGCTTATCAATTCGGTTATCGATTACACCAATAAGAAAATTTGCGGAATTCCACGAAAAGTATATCGCTATAAACACGTCTAACTAATATGGACAAAAAGAAGCTAAAATAAGATGAACACTGTTTATAACATAAAAATTGTGTCAATAGACATGCAACGAAACTAAAGTAAGGGATCAAATATATGCCACCAACACTCCAACGGTATTAAAAAAAAATAAAAATACATCATCACTGCTAATTCTATTTTTTATTAATTTGAACTTCATTCCTTTCAGCTTTAAATATGATCATTACTTAAATGTGGTAGATGAAATAATTAGGGGTGTGCATTCGATTTATCAATTCGATTTTGACCTTTATTGATAATTACTTATCGATTATCGATTTGTATATATGCTTATCGTTATCGTTTCAATAAGGTTTCGATTTTCTCTATTCCACTTTTCGATGAACCGATAACAAATAATCGATTTGATTTATCGATAAACCGATTCGAATGTGCACCCCTAAGCGCTAGTCACAAACAAAAACTTTTCCTTCTTGTATTAAGTTATTTATTTTTTAACATTAAGATACTCAATTTTATATATAAAAAAAATTTTAATTACTACCAAGGGAAAGTTGGACCCCCAAAATTTGGGGGCCCTAAAACAATGCTTGTGCTGCTTTACCTTTGAGCCGGCTATGGTCATAACTCAATGCAACAAAACTAAAATACCTTATTACCATATTAGCGAGGAAATGTATACCCAACGTTTTTCCCCTTTTTTTTATAAGTAAAAAGTTTAGAGAGAAGTTCCTCCTTCTTTCTAAATAATCAAGACTACCTCTACCAACTCAACAGTCACAGTCAATCTAGATGGATACAGATACAGAAATGATCCTTATTCCTCCCAAACCACTCGACATTACCATCAATGATAGCACCAAGAATTCTGGAAATCAACAATCACTTTTAAAGACAAATTAATTAAGGGAACTGAAGAGACGGATATCATATTCGAATCCACCGTCCCCCTACCCAATGGTACTGATACTTCCTCCTCACCAAGACACTCTGAAGTTAACACAACTGGGAGAGGAAAATTCACCCTCTCACAAAGATAAGGAACGAATGTATATGTCTTGGAAATATTCCATAATCGTAAATTACAAGGCAAACGAACTTTCACTAAACCCTTAAAAAAAGGTCCAGGATCTGTAGAAAATAAATGAAAACTTTCCCCTAATTGATTTGGGAGCACACTACTATATTGCAAAATTTTAAAAATAAGATAGCATGAATCTAGTCCTACAAAACGGACCATGGTTTGTCTTTGGTCACTTCCTATCCTACCAAAGGTAGGAACCAAATTTTGTAGCATCTAATGCTTAATATGCACAACTGTCTGGGTCCGACTACCAAATTTGCCTACTAAATTCTACGACGACACTATTCTCCAAAAAATTGGTAACTATATTAGGAGACTCTTAAAAGTTGATGCATGTACATCGTCCACTTTGAGAGGGAGATATGCTAGGCTTTGTGTAGAACTTCCAATGAACAAACTAGTGGCTAAATTCATACTTATGGAAGAACACAAACAAATTATTGAACATGAAGGAGACAAGATACTGTGCAAGAACTACGGTTCAATAGGACATACAGTAGGCCAGTGTTCTATGATATTAAACTCAATGTCCCAGATGGAGAACATTAAAGAAAGATCTGACCAGATGCAAGGCACTCAAAGTCCTAATAAATCAAGCAATAAGGACGATTGGCACACTGTATCTTTTCAGAAACCAAGAAGGTCAGTTAGGAAAATTCCAAACGCAGGGATGGAGACTTCTATGAAGGCAGGTATTGATGTTAAATTATTCAATGCTTCAGTAGATAAGTATATCAACACCCAAAAGTTTAAATTTGTCAATAAGCATCTCAATACCTTGCCTTTAAACAAGGATATTAAGTACCATACTCATATGGCCAATTCCACCAAAGCCATTATGGACGATAATACAGCTGGTTTTCAACTGGAAAACATCTTCTCAAAGTTGTGCAATGAGCACACTGTTTTGGATGTTAACCCTTCTAAATATAATACTTTATTATTCAATAAACTCGACATGCAATAGTCCACATATAAGCTAGACACAACTAAGTGTGCTACTAGTAATAATATACCTACTAATCACATTAATCTAGTCCCTAACATGTCTTCTAGTAACAATCATCCAAGTCATCTTTCTAATGACACCAACAATACTTATTACATTACTACAAATGAGATAACCACTAAAAACAAAAATTATACTTATGCCAACCCACACTTGTCCACTGAAACATCTCTAAATGAACTAATGGAGGAAAGCACACGACAAGTGGCAAAACAATGCCATGCAAAATCTACTAAACAATCTTCTTCTAATACTCATATGCTAACCAATTCAGATTGCATACATGTAGATGCAATTATACGCTTCCCTTATGCCTCCTCCAATTTAAGTGAAGACCAAGCTCCCAAAAATGCCAAGGCTTCCATTGAACATCAGAAGGAGATAAAGACTTATATAACTTCTTTGTCCATCAAGGCCACTGAACATGGCAAACCTTCCACCACCACCAAACAAACTCCCAAACAACCCAATAATCTATGTTCAACCACCACTATCTCAAGACCATCACCCCGTGTCCTAGATAGAGATAGATCTAAAGGGGAGAGGTCTGATGTTCAATGTCACAGTCAATAGGTAGGAGAGTTTCATATTGATTCAAAACTCACTTTACTTAGCTCAACTGGTGTCATAAGATCTTCACCTTTCCATGAACAACTACATGAATCATGTCTGGGTAAATAAAATTTTACAACCTTTAGCACCAACAATGAACCCAAATCTAGTCCAAGAAATGAGCCCAATGGAACCTACCCCCTCATTTCAGTCATGTTCCAATTGTTGAAGTTTGGCAAAATGCCAAAGTCCCACGTCGGTTGGGAATTTGATTTGGGGGGTTTTCCCCCCTATAAAAGAAGGCTTAATGTTTAGGATTTAAACACACCTCTCATTTGCCTTCTTATCTTCTCAAGACATTTGTATCTTCTCTCTTTAGTATTATTTCACTTGTATTTTGGAGTGGAATAAAATATTGGTTGTGTCCGAGGAGTAGGCAAAATTAGCCGAACCTCGTAAATTCTGGTGTTCTTTATATTGTTGCTTTATTGTCTTATTTATTATTTGGTGGCTGCCATAATTTTTGGTATAGTAGTTGTGACTCATTCACACTATATACATTTGGCTTCCGCAACAATTGGTATCAGAGCCAAGGTATTATCTCGGTATGCTCTGTGGTTGCAGCGTAGTCTGATCTTCCACATCAGAAAAGATTTATCTTGGTAACTGAGTCAAGGTTCTGTCTCGGTATGCTCTGTGGTTGCAGCTTAGTCTGATCTTCCACATCAGAAAGGAAATAATCTTGATTTGTGTCGTCAGCTATTAAATAATATTTGTGTCAAAGATGGGAGACAATAAACAAGAAGAATCTACATCAAGTGTCAACAATACGTCATCATTGGCATCTTCGCTTATGACAAGAATTGTGTCAAATGCGAAATTTGCGGTAGAAATTTTTGACGGGTCCGAACATTTTGGGATGTGGCAAGGCGAGGTTCTAGATGTCCTTTTTCAACAAGGGCTAGATCTGGCCATTGAAGAAAAGACACCAGATGCTATTGGAGAAGAAGATTGGAGAATTATCAATCATGTTGCTTGCGGTACCATTCGATCCTACCTTGCTAGAGAGCAAAAATATCCATACACAAAGGAAACTTCTGCTAGTAAATTATGGAAAGCACTGGAGGATAAATTTTTGAAGAAAAACAGTCAAAATAAATTATACATGAAGAAGAGATTGTTTCACTTCACCTATGTTCCTGGTACCACAATGAATGAACATATCACCAGTTTCACTAAGTTGGTCACGGATTTGCAAAATATGGATACAACTTATGATGATGGTGACTTGGCATTGATGTTGTTGGCGTCACTTCCTCACGAGTACGAGCACCTTGAAACTACTCTACTCCATGGAAATGACGAAGTTTCTCTCAGAGAAGTTTGTTCGGCTTTGTACAGCTATGAACAAAGAAAGCGAGAAAAATAGAAGGGCGGAGAAGGAGAAGCTCTGTTCGTGAGGGGTCGTCCTCAAAATCAAACGAGGACAAGGAAAGGAAGATCTAAGTCAAGATCTAACCCCAGCAAAGATGAATGTGCCTTTTGTCGAGAAAAGGGGCACTGGAAGAAAGACTGTCCGAAGTTGAATAATAAGGCCAAACATAACAATGGAAAGGCCATTATGGATTCAAATGTAGCTGATTGTGATGATTCGGATTTCTCATTAGTTACAACGGAGCCGTCAACGTCATCAGACATATGGTTGATGGATTCGGCTTGTAGCTATCATATGTGTCCCAACAGGGATTGGTTTGTGGACTTTCAAGAAGGAGAATATGGAGTCGTCTAAACAGCGGATAACAACTCTCTTACCTCATATGGAATTGGTTCAATACGATTAAGGAACCATGATGGAATGATCAGAATATTAACAGATGTTTGATATGTACCGGGTTTGAAGAAAAATCTCATCTCTGTGGGAGCCTTGGAATCAAAAGGTCTCAAATTATTGCAGAAAATGGAGTGATGAGAGTATGCTCCGGTGCACTAGTGGTATTGAAGGCCGATCGGAAGAACAATAACTTGTACCGTTATCTCGGTAGTACAGTTATTGGGACAACGACAGTGACGTCCGGTGACAACAAAGAGGCAGAAGCAACCAGGCTGTGGCACATGCGCTTGGGATATGCTGGAGGAAAATCCTTGAAAACTCTATCAGATCAAGGATTGTTGAAAGGGATAAAGGCTTGCAATTTGGAGTTTTGCGAGCATTGTGTCAAAGGGAAACGGACAAGGGTTAAATTTGGTACAGCAATCCATAATACTAAAGGCATTTTGGATTATGTACACTCTGACGTTTGGGGTCCTTCCAAAACACCTTCATTGGGTGGGAAGCACTATTTTGTGACCTTTGTTGATGATTTTTCCCGAAGAGTATGGGTGTATGCAATGAAGAGCAAAGATGAAGTGCTGGGAATTTTTCTCAAATGGAAGACGATGGTGGAGAATCAAACGGGCGGGAGGATCAAGTGTATTCGCACAGACAATGGAGGTGAATACAAAAATGATCATTTCAATAAGGTCTGTGAAAATGATGGCATCGTCCGACACTTCACTGTCGGACATACACCACAACAGAATGGAGTGGCAGAACGCATGAACCGGACCTTGCTGGAGAAGGTACGGTGTATGTTGTCCAATGCTGGCTTGGGCAAAGAATTTTGGGCTGAGGCAATTACATATGCATGCCACCTCATTAATCGCTTACCATCTGCTGCTATTGATGGCAAGACACCATTTGAAAAATGGTATGGAAAGCCTGTTGTAGATTATGACTCTTTGCACGTATTTGGCTCAACTGCATATTATCATGTGACGGAGTCAAAATTGGATCCAAGGGCAAAGAAGGCTATTTTTATGGGGATTACTTCTGGAGTCAAAGGACATCGCTTATGGTGTCCTATGACAAAGAAAGTAATATTCAGCAAGGATGTTACCTTCGATGAATCTTCTATGGTAAACAAGGTAACAAATGAAGATACCAAACAAGATGATGGTGCTTCTAAGCAGGTGGAGTTTGAGGGAAAATTTATTTTTCCTACACAAGAAGCAGATGAGGAAACAAATGAAGATTATCCTCTGGAAGGAGAGCCAGTAGAGGAGATTCCAACTCAGGAACCTCAACAACAACTTGAATCAATAGCAACCAGCAGGCCAAAAAGGAAAGTAACGAAACCTGTTCGTCTCGTAGAGACAGTTGCTTGTGCAACCGTAATTGCAGCTGATGATGTTCCCACCACTTATAAAGACGCGGTCCAAAGTTCAGAAGACGATAAGTGGAGGATTGCCATGAATGATGAATTACAGTCCCTTCATCAGAATCATACATGGAGATTGGCCAATCTCCCGAAGGAAAGAAAGCAATTGGGTGCAAATGGGTATTTGCAAAGAAAGAAGGATTTCCTAACCAAGAAGATGTTCGCTACAAAGCAAGGTTGGTGGCCAAAGGATATGCTCAAAAGGAGGGAATTGATTACAATGAAGTATTTTCTCCAGTTGTAAAACATTCCTCCATTCGAATTATGTTGGCTTTGGTAGCACAATTGAATTTGGAACTAGTTCGGATGGATGTAAAAACTGCATTTTTACATGGAAACTTGGAGGAGGAAATCTACATGACTCAGCCAGAAGGATTCAAAGTTGTTGGAAAGGAAAATATGGTTTGCAAACTTGAAAAATCGTTGTACGGGTTGAAACAATCTTCTAGACAATGGTACAAACGATTTGACAAGTTTATGTTGCAGCAAGGGTACAAGAGAAGCAAATACGATCATTGTGTATATTTGCGCAAGCTTAAAAATGGTTCCTTTATATATCTTCTCCTATATGTTGATGATATGTTGATAGCTTCCAAGAATTCGGAAGAAATTGATAAGTTGAAGATTCAACTGAAGAAGGAGTTCGAGATGAAGGATCTGGGTGAGGCGAAGAAAATTCTTGGCATGGAGATAATAAGAGATAGACGTTCAAAGAAACTCTGTTTATCTCAGAAAGAATATTTGAAGAGAGTACTACAACGTTTTGGCATAGATGACAAGACTAAGCCAGTTAGTACTCCACTTGCTCCCCATTTTAAGCTAAGTACTACTATGTCGCCATTGGATGAAGCTGAACAAGAGTATATGTCAAAGGTACCATACGCAAATGCTTTTGGTAGCTTGATGTATGCAATGGTCTGTACGAGACCTGACATTTCACAAGCTGTTGGAGTTATTAGCAGATATATGCATAATCCGGGAAAGGAGCATTGGCAAGCTGTGAAGTGGATTCTACGGTATATTCATAATACTGTAGATGTCGGGTTAGTTTTTGAGCGGGAAGGCAATCAGTCTGTAGTTGGATATTGTGACTCAGATTTTGCGGGTGATCTGGACAAACGTAGATCAACTACTGGTTATGTGTTTACTTTTGCAAAGGCACCAGTTAGTTGGAAGTCTACTTTGCAGTCAACAAATGCTTTGTCTACAACAGAGGC
Source organism: Nicotiana noctiflora (assembly GCA_032618575.1). Taxonomy (NCBI): domain Eukaryota; kingdom Viridiplantae; phylum Streptophyta; class Magnoliopsida; order Solanales; family Solanaceae; genus Nicotiana; species Nicotiana noctiflora. The sequence goes on from JASVEL010010171.1 coordinate 195,599, forward strand.
AGAGTACATGGCTATTACAGAGGCTTGAAGGAGGCAATTTGGCTTCAAGGATTGCTAAAGGAGCTTGGTGTTGAACAAAAAGGTATCACAATTTTTTGTGATAGTCAAAGTGCTATTCAATTAGCGAAGAACCAAGTTTATCATGCAAGGACGAAGCACATTGATGTTCGGTATCATTTCGTACGAAAAATCATAGAAGAAGGCGGAGTCACGGTGAAGAAAATTCATACTACGGAGAATCCTGCTGATATGCTGACAAAGGTGGTGACAGCGATCAAGTTTCAACATTGTTTGGATTTGATCAACATTGTTGAACACTGACGATTGAAGATGAAGACACAACCAAAATTTGTTATAGAGAGAAAATTGAAGATGTAGAATTTTGCCAAGGTGGAGATTTGTTGAAGTTTGGCAAAATGCCAAAGTCCCACATCGGTTGGGAATTTGATTTGGGGGGTTTTTCCCCTATAAAAGAAGGCCTAATGTTTAGGATTTAAACACACCTCTCATTTGCCTTCTTATCTTCTCAAGGCATTTGTATCTTCTCTCTTTAGTATTAATTCACTTGTATTTTGGAGTGGAATAAAATATTGGTTGTGTCCGAGGAGTAGGCAAAATTAGCCGAACCTCGTAAATTCCGGTGTTCTTTATATTGTTGCTTTATTGTCTTATTTATTATTTGGTGGCTGCCATAATTTTTGGTATAGTAGTTGTGACTCATTCACACTATATACATTTGGCTCCCGCAACACCAATTCTACCCCAGAACTTAGGCTTAAACCTACCCTTCTTTTTCCCGAAAGCCCTAACTGGTGTGAACCCAATATTAATGCAATGGGATGCACCACAACAACGTCAACACCCACAGAACCCCAACATGCAAGTCCTAGTGGAAAATATCAAACAGAACTCCCCAGTAGCTCCAAAAAACCCCATAGAAGAGGAAATAATAGATTCAATAGATTTGATAGGAGAATCAGTGGTGGAATTGGGAAACCTAAACAAGGTAAAGGTTTTCCTATTCACAGAAAATCAAGAGAAGAAACATATCCTCTCTTGTCCTCGAAATCTATTCAAGTGTTTGATGGACATACGTCGACTACAGGATCCAACGACGGGGAACAAGGCAATGATCCTTGTACCATCACTTAGGGGGAACACGAACCCTACCTGGAAAAAAATGGAGAATGGTCACAACCCAACCCCAAATGTTGACATGCTTAACCCCACTAGCTTCATAATATGGAACATTAGGGGATGAATAATTAAAGATTTTAGAAGGAACTTTAGGGATCTTGTGGATACCCACAAGCCATGCATGGTAACCCTGCTTGAGACTAGAATGGAAACTCATGCTTCACTATTGAACGAGTTTGGATTTTCTGAACTAATTAAGGTACCAACAGTTGGACAAGCTAGGGGCATGGTGATTCTTTAGGATCATACCAAAGTGAATGTCCCCAATGCCGTGCGTAGGAACCAATTGAGGTAGGACCTACTAATTTTAAATAGCTATTTTCATCAATATATGCTAGCACTAATACTGTAGATAGAGATCTTATGTGGAACAACCTTAAAAATATAGCAGATTGTCCCAATCGTCCATGGCTAGTAGGAGGTGATTTTAACGATGTGTTTAGTGCTAATGATAAAATAGGCGGGAGACCCTTAATCATAGACGTGCCTTCAAGCTCTGGAATAATATAAACTACTATAAAATACAAGATTTAGGATATAAAGAATGCAAGTATACTTATCTAATCGTAGGTTTAATAACAATGGCCTAATCATGGAATGCTTAGACAAAACTTTTAGTAATGATGAATGGATACAATGCTTTCCAAATGCCTCTATTAATCATCTACCCAAGACCCATTCTGATCATAATCCACTTCTCATTAACCTTATCCCTAAAAAGTATCATTCATTTGACAAACCATTTCGATTGGAACCATTCTGGTGCAAACACCCCCACTTTAAAACAATCGTTAGTAACATCTCGTTTAACAACTCTTATAACCAAGCTTTGTCCACCTTTAAAGATGCTGTCATTAATCTGAAAAATAATACCTCTGGGGAAATTTTTAAAAATAAGAGTCGCATTCTTGCAAGACTTAAAGGAATCCGAAAGTCACCATCCTACTTTTATAGTACCTTTCTACAATCCTTAGAATATTTGCTAATTCAAGACTATAACAACACTCTTCGGATTGAAGAAGATTATTGGAAGCTTCGCTCTAGAATTTATTGGTCAAATGAAGAAAATGCTAATACTAAATTCTTCCATATCGCGGAAACCAACAGGAAAAGAATCAATAAAATTATTCTCTTCAAAAATAACCATGGTATGTGGATTAATAATCCCGAGAATATTATTAATCACACAAAGACTACTTTGAAAAAGCTTTCATAATTTCTTATAATAGTAGCAACTGGAGACACATTAAGGATGATCCTAGGTGTTTTATTAATCTAGACTTATCCACCCTAGATGCTCCCCTTACAAATTTTGAAATTATAAAAGCTTAGGCACCCGGGCGTGATGGTCTTCACCCCTTTTTCTTCCAAAAATATTAAAATATTATTGATAATTCTGTTACTAGCCTTTGTCAAGAGGTTTTCAAGACTCGTATTTTTCCTGGAAATATTAATGATAGTTTGTTGTGCCTAATTCCCAAGATTTCTAATGCTAATAATTTAATCTTTTTTAGACCTATACGCCTATGCAACACTATCTATAAAATCATTACTAAGATCATTTCAACTAGACTGAAACCATTCTTTGAACAACATAATTAGCCCATTCCAAATTAGCTTCTTAAAAATAGGAAAGCTTGTGACAACACTATTATTATCAAGAATTAATTCTTAAAATGAAAAAGTATCGTGGTAAAAAGCACAACATGATTTTGAAAATTGATTTGGAAAAAGCTTTCGTCCGTCTTGAATGGTCCTTTATTTATAGAGCTTTGAGATTTTTCAAATTTTCACCAAATATTACAAAGCTCATAATGAATTGTATCTCTTCTAGTAGAATAGCCATCTTAGTTAATGACACTAGAACTAGTTATTTTTCACCAAGTAGAGGCATTAGACAAAGTGACACTATGTCTCCATATTTATTTATTCACTACATGGAGATGCTCTCCACCCTAATTAACCATAAAGTTGATCTAGGTTGTTGGGATCCATTACAATTGGCAAAAAAAGTACCAAATATCTCATCTATTTTTTTTTTTTTTTTTGCAGATGATCCAACTTTAATGGCACAAATTAATGAAAAATCAATAGAAGCCATTAAAGATTGTCTCAACCCTTTTTATCATCTATCAGGACAATTCATCAACAAAATAAAGTCTACAATTATTATCTCCAAACGCTGTCCTAAGACTACACAAGCTATCCTCTCACAAGTCCTTAATATTAAAATTAGTAATTCTTTCGGGAAATACTTAGATTTTCCTATTACGAGCTCTAAACCTAGGGCCAAAGACTTTCAATTTGTCCTCGATAATATGATTTCTAGATTAAGTAGTTGGAAATCCAATTTACTAAGCATGACATGTAGATGTACTTTGGCAACTTCTTATTTAAACTCTACTCTTCTACCAACTAAGATTCTTAGTAAAATTGATAAGATCTAACAGGATTTTACATGGGGTAGTAATGCCACCTCAAATAAAAGTCCATCTTATAAAATGGGACATTATCACACAAAACAAAAAGGATGGTGGGCTAGGTCTACTTGCTGCAAAAAAAAAAAAAAAAAAAACCTAGTAAGCCTGGCTAGTCTCACTTGGAGACTCCTTCACAATACTCAATCACCCTAGGCAAAAACAATCTTAGGTCTCTATAGTACTAGAAAAGCCTCGAAATATAACTCCTTTATATGTAGTAGTATTGTACCAGGCTGGGAAGTATGTAGCAAAAAAATTACATGATTGCCTCGTAAATCCTTAACCTTGAGCGTGTGGAATAGTCGTTGGATCTCCCAATCTAACCCACTCCGTCACTGTATTCAAGGTCCTCTGACCCTCCAAGATGACACCTAACCATAAAGAATATATGAAAGCAAACACATGGGAGTTATCTAAGCTCTCAATGATACTCGAACCAGGTATTATTAAGAAAATAAATGTTACATACCCTACAACCAAATCCTATGATACTCATGTTTGGTCGTTAAACACCAATGGTCTATTCACTAGCAAATCATGCTACTTCCTCTTAGGCAACCAAATGGAGTGCTACGAGAATTTTATGAGGATTTGGGAAGCTAACTGCCCAAAAAAGTTTAAAAAATTTATTATGAAAATGCTACCATGATAGACTCCCAACAAGAAGCTTCTTACACCATATTGGAATAAACATTGATCCTACATGCTCTACTTGCAAAATACATAAGGAAACTATTAGACATGTCTGCTTGGAATGTATGTCAGTGAAGCAATTGTGGTCTCTCTTAGGAATTGATCCTAAAAAGTGAAATGGTGTACATATACGTGACCATAACTCTACTTTTAAAAATTCTTCTATCACTTGGCAAGATTTATTTTTCGTTGTAATTTGGATAATTTGGATCAACAGAAATAACAATTTATACAACAACTATATGCACACAGCAAGCCTCAAAAGTGCGATTAATTTAACAGTAGAGTATAAGCTTTTAACAAAAAAAGAAAATATTATGCTGATAAAAATACCAATAAATATTATGTGGAGTAAACCCCCTAGAGGACTCATTAAGATTAATATTGATGGTTCCTTCAATGAAGCCCAATCACTTTGTGGATTTGGTGGAGTGTTCAGAGACAACAATGGCCAATGGATAGTTGGCTTCCATGGAAATATCGCAGGAACAACACTGCTTCTGCCATAATTAATGGCCTTGAAGACTGGTCTACAGATTGCCATTAAACAAGGATTCACAAAGTTAGAAGTAGAAACATATTCTACCGGTGTCATTAACTAGCTGTTTGAATAATGGAATGGTAATACTAAATGACATTATTTCATGAGAGCAGGCTATTAATGAGGCAAGTGAAGATTTATGGAATACAACACACCTTTAGGGAGGCCAACTGTTATGAACAAAAAAGCACGTGTCATGCGGAAGCTACCAAAACAAACCTTTAACGATGATAAATCCAACAACACAAGAGAAATCTACCAAAAAAGACACAAATATTTAACGTGGTTCGGTCAACTGACCTACGTCCACAACGGAGATTAGCAATCCACTATAATAAAAATAGAGTATAAAATATCGAGAGAACAACCTCACGAAGAGGCAAACACAAGTGACACACTAACACTTGTGCCGAAACGTTCTCCCCTTAAACACTACTCTCAATCCCCCTATGGCTACATTGTGAATGCTGCTAAATAAGAAGGAAGAATCCTCAATTTATAGAAGTCCAAATATTTTCCTACAAGAAAAAGGACTAGCCAAATATGGAAGAGTTTACAATTTCCTTTTACAAAAAGGAAAACTGAATTAAGGTAATTATATTCCACTTTTCCTTCAAGAGATAGGAAAACCAAATATGGTAAGAAAATTATGGCAAATACCTAACAATTCTCCCCATTGGTCTGAATTTTCTGACAAAATAAACTTGATCCCCTTCTTCATATAGCCTTCAACAGGTCGCATCTCTAGATCTCCGCCACAAAGTTTGTCTCAACGTGCGTAATACGCCGGTCAAATTTCTCAGACAAAAATTACGATTATCATCAAATATGTTGCGGCTAGAACTGAACCCGCCAAGATGAACCTGTCTTGAACCTCGCTCTGATACCACTTATTAGGACCGAAAAAAGTTAGGTGACATGCGGAAGCTAGCAAAGCAAACCTTTAACGACGATAAATCCAACAACACAAGAGAAATCTACCAAAAGAGACACAAACATTTAACGTGGTTTGATAAACTGACCTACGTCCACAACGGAGATGAGCAATCCACTATAATAAAAAGAGAGTACAAAATATCGAGAAAACAATCCCACGAAGAGGCAAACACAAGTGACACGCTAACACTTGTCCCGAAAAGTTTTCCCCCTAAACACACTCTCAAGCCCATATGGCTACATTGTGAATGCTGCTGAATAAGAAGGAAGAATCCTCAATTTATAGAAGTCCAAACCTTTTTCTACAAGAAAATGGACTAGCCAAATATGGGAGTTTACAATTTCATTTTACAAAAAGGAAAACTGAGTTAAGGTAATTATATTGCACTTTTCCTTCAAGAGATAGGATAACCAAATATGGTAAGAAAATTATGGCAAACACCTAACACCAACAAGCCGGCACATATGCTGGCTAAAACAGCATTGAGTGACAACAACAATAGGGATCTCAATGTAATCTACTATGCTTCTGTTTTTGTAACCAATGTCTTAAAATCAGACTATGAAGAAAAACTTATGTAGTTAGG